>CM059800.1:24270073-24397898 GCA_030435695.1 Brachymystax lenok tsinlingensis | reverse complement strand
CTTTGTGGATTTCAAAGCGAATGTTGTAAGAAATATGGTGTAGACTTCCTTTCCAGACAAGCTTGCACCAATCCCATTACAACCTAGGAAAGTCTAGAAGAGAGACTGAACCGAACTAGATGTGACTGGCTCCTCACCCTGTCAAAGAGAGCAAACAGCTTCCTGCAGGCGCGGGGCTGATGGAGCAGCTTGAGTGAAGCTGGCGAACTCTTGGGATGGTGATGCGGCCTCCTTTACAGGAGCAGGCCACAGCTGCAAAGCCCTCCAGCTCCTTCTTTTACGTTTGTCCCACTTCAGGCTGAGGGGGACCGGGGGAGGAAAGGAGGAGGGCAGGACACAAGGACTTCACGCAGTGGGTAGGATGAGGGTGTAGGTCTGTGTGTGTGTGTCCAAGCTATTACCAATTGCGATGTAGCAGTATTGTCCTAAGGCAGTGTTACTCCAGTGTGGAGTTTGTCAGTAGAGTGACACAAACAGTACATAACAGGACATAAGAGTGTGTTGCCACAGTGGCAACAGCACAGCATTAGGAGCCGGGACAGAGGAGCCAGTTCATTACTCAAGTTTTTGGCTGATCTTAGTGAACTCCACTAGACCAGCGCCTCCATGGGCAGGGGGTGGGAGCTCCCAGCCGAGACTCATCAGTCTGCAGTCCTCATATGTGTGGTCCGTCACCCAGGCACACCCAGGGCCCTGGACACACACACAGGGGATAGCATTGAAGAGATGGGTAAAATAGACATAAGGGAAGCTTATTATTAAATGCTGTAATACCATTCACACACACACACTTACTGGAGCCATAACATTTCGTGACTCTCCTGGCGAACAGCACAGGTCTTTTCTTTTCCTCCCCCAGTAAAGGAGTAACTGGAGGAAGAAACTGGAGGAGAGGGCAAAGGTCAAAACAAGGGACTAACCCAGGAAATACAAGGCTAACTGGAGGGCTACCTAGGAACAAGGTCTTTAGTAACACATTCATAAGCCATACATAACACCTTTTTTATAAACCATACATAACACATAGGTACTGCTAATGAATGTGTTATGAAGTCATTATCTCTTGGCCTTCCAAGTAGTATTCCTGTGTAGTGTGTTAATACTAACCTCTATCTCTACATTGGTGTAGAGCTGAGACAGGAGTGAGAAGCAGCAGGGTTTTCCTGAAAGAACATCACCACAAATCATCATCACCTCTATTCAAAGGGAATAACGGTAATCCCATACCTTGCAAGATTGAAATGTATTCACTATATTGAAAAACAATTTGTCGCTCAACAGTGAAAATCTCTATTCCCAGAGTTTGAGGCCTAACTATATGGGCCCATGAGGAGAAGTTACAGGAACATAGTTACAATGTGAGAGAGACTGTACAGAAAACAACAGGAGAAATGTAGCATTGAAGCCGCTGGAGGCAACTTAGTGATGATTGTGAATCCACTGAGTGTACTGGGTAGACTTACGAGCTGAAGCCAGTTGCCAAGTCCCAAGGGAAGTCACAGTGTCCAGTCTGTTGGGATATCTCATGATCACAGGCTGCAACTCGGGACCCCAGGGACAGAAGGCACCTGACGAGGGAGAGAGAGGGACAGAGTGAGACCCTACTGACCTCCAGCACCAGCACTGGGACTACTATTCTAACTTAAATGAGGCACACACACAATCTATATGTGCAAACACAGGATGGCACAGTACAGCTTTGGCTTTAATTTCTGGACAGAGTGTTGATGACAACTCATTTACCTACAGTACACAGTCCAACCAATAACAATGTACCAGAAGCTGGATTCATCTAACTCCTTGACTAACATTCCAATCAGTACTGTAAGGAAGCCACTGAAAAGTATTAGGTCTGTGGGTTTGGCTTATTGGCACTGGTAGTAGAACAAAGTAATTCAGTTAGATGCAAATGTTGATGCAAATATATGAGACACCATTCTGCAACCGCATTGATGACCCTATCTCTGCAACATTTGTTTTACAAGTGAATATGCATTAAGTAAAAATGACACCACTAGTGTGGATGGTACTGTGAGTCTCTCCCAGCAGACTGTCTGGAAGGCTGTCCGTCTCACTATAAAAAAATTACCACCAGCCTGTTAAATGGGAATACAAAAATGGACATTGTAGGGTCCCCACACGATTTTCATACTCCCCTCTCATCAACGGTACACTGTTTGGTACATCAGTTGATACCTGTGGATCCACACAAAGGCTGTTTCAGTCCTATTTAAAAACAAGCATGGCTAGTGAAGTTCAACCTACTCTTGTTTGAAAGTGATACTAGAGACATTTTAGCGATTTGTACAAGGTCCCCTCAGGGGAAGACTCAGGAATCTGGAAAATAAATAACTAATGTTTATTTTAGGATAGAGAGATACCTAGTCAGTTGTACAACTGAAATGTGACTTCTGCATTTAACCTAACCCCTCTGAATCAGAGAGGTGCGGGGGGCAGCCTTAATCGACATCCACGTCTTCGGTGCCCAGAGAACAGTTGGTTAACTGCCTTGCTCAGGGGCAGAACAGCAGATTTTTACCTTGTCAGCTCGCCAATTCGATCCAGCAACCTTTCGGTTACTGGCCCAATGCTTTAACCACTAGGCTACCGCCACTGACAATGTAGATGGATCTAGTCCAGTGTTTCCTTCTATGCTGAATGAAGCAGACGTTCTGGCACAAGGAAGTAGCAACAGAAATTGTATTTGAAGGATATGTCACGTGAGAGGAAGTTGACAAGGCAAATTCTTGGTGTGAAAAGGAGTGATGTTCTCATTCCCACGCTCCTTGTCAGACTACAAGCTAGACAAGACATGATAAATTATGATAAAAATGCCAAATGGCTGTGTGTGTGGATGTGTTTAACTATACTTGCGGGAACAGAAGTCCCCACATGAATAGTAAGCGAAGAAAAAAAATTGACCAACTGGGGACATTTTGTTAAGTCTCCACAAGATCAAATAGTATTTATGGGGGTTTAGGGTTAAAGGTCAGAATTAGGTTGAGGGTTAGGAGCTAGGGTTAGGGAAAATTGGATTTTGAATGGGACTGAATTGTGTGTCCCCACAAGGTTAGTTATTCAAGACTGTGTGTGTGTGTGTGTGTATGCATGCGACAGACCTGTGGCCAGCGGCCTCCAGACTTGGCTCTGCTGTCTATCTCCATAATGGTGTTCTTACGGGAGTCTGGGTCCTGTCTGGAGACCAGCACCGGCTGGAGACACCGCACAAACCCTGGATGGAGAAAGGAAACACACATCAGACAAACTCACACACTAGTGCTGAGCAATTAGTGTTTTTTAGTGTTTTGAGTATGATTATTTATTTCAAGATGAAATGGACTATACATTATGTGGGTTGAATGCTGTAACAAAGAATAAAACAATTAATAAAAGTCCCATGATGGTAGTGACTGCACATTACTGCTTATCACTTATTAACCATAATTTATTCACATTACTTTAATAAAATATTTCAGTTGTTGTGTATATTACATTGGTTTTATTTGATGGATTTATAATTGTATTCCAAGTCATCATCTCATCTCTATAGAGTTGCTACCTATGCTGTTTGACAAAATCACTATTTTGTAGTTCTTCAAAGTAAACAAGACCAACTATCAATCACTTTGATCATGTATTTTTAGTTAGAGATGAAGCAACAACTGCTCTCTATATCACCTCACGATCACGCATTCTTCTGTTGCAGCCATAAAAGAAACACAGACCGGACAAGCAGATGCGCAATAGATTATGGTCACTGTAGTTAATTACGTTTTATGCACTAAACTATGTATAATATTGGCCTGTTGGAAACTACAACTCCCTACTACATCACACAGTTCAGGCTGGATCTGATTTATCTCTAGAGAAACTGTGCAATGTATGCATTGAGCTCACAGAAGACAAAATGGAAATTAAATAATTTAACCGCTGTTGCTCAATTAGTTGTTTAAACATGTAAGTTAATCGCTCAGCACCAACACACACCATTACAGGCTGGAGGAACCACACAAACCCTGGAGAGAGGGAAACACACACATCAGATAAACACTAACGGATATTAAATCTGCAAACAGAATCAGCATAAATACCCACACTTATTGCTGACAGACCCACACACACTTATTGCTGACAGACCCACACATACTTATCGTTGACAGACCCACACACTTATCACTGACAGACCCACACACACTTAATGCTGACTCACAAACACACACTCAAAAAAAATCCTCTACTAAAAAAACCCTGACAGAAACAACACTCACTGCCGAATATAGGAGTGGCGAGGTTCTCAGTGCGGGACACAGTGGAAGGCAGGCCTGCTACGATGCACACAATGCCATCAAAGAAGGTGGAGTGTGGGGCCACAGTCAGAATAGGGGCCTCTGTACTGCTCACCTGCTGGCCCTTCACCACCACCCTGAAGCCCATGAAGAAGTAGTAGGACCTCCCAGGAGCATGCCATCACTGCGCCCGACACATGAACCTGGGGAACTAGAGAGTCAAACATCAACAGAGATGTAGCATGAAACTATACAGATTAAACTAACAGTTATATACTGTCAGGAATATTCACCTAGAGACACTGAACATGGATACATATAGTCTACATCTGAATGGACCAATATTACAGTCAACATAGATCTGTGTGTTGTCAGGACCTCAACTTAGCCTTTTGATGGTCAGGAAGTACTGTACTAAGTTTGTTAAGAGCTAAGTTGGTGCTCCATGTTCATCAGCTAGTTAGTGTTGACAACTATCAAATAAAACAGACCTGAACACGAGTGATAAACAACCAGCAGCTGCATGTAGCTGTGGTCTCGTCATATCAACACATACAATCAAAGAGAGAGGGATGTGGGCTGCTTTTGAGTCACAGTAGAACACATTTGGTTTTTATTTATCATGTGTTACATCAGGCCTAATGTAACATATCTTTATGACCCCCACCGTTCTGAGAAAATAAAGAAGAAGAGGTAGATAGTGTTTTGGTGGATACAAGACTGCTTCAGCCACTCAAACTGGACAGTTATCTCCATCTCTGCATTCAAAGACTATTTACACTTACTGACACGTGTGGCTGCTTAGCATCATGTATTGTTGTCTCCACCTTTTGCCCTTTGTGCTGTTTTCTGTGCCTAATAATGTTTGTACCATGTTTGTGCTGCTACCATGTCGTGCTGCTGCCATGTTGTGTCGCTATCGTGTTGTTGTCATGTTGTGTTACTACCATGCTGCGTTGTCATGTGTTGCTGCCAAGCTGTGTTGTCATCTTAGGTCTGTCTTTATGTAGTGTTGTCTCTCTTGTCGTGATGTGTGTTTTGTCCTACTTTTTTTTACCCCAGCCCCTGTCCCTGCAGGAGGCCTTTTGCCTCTTGGTAGGCTGTCATTTTAAATAAGAATTTACATAGAAAGGGCTGATGTAGGCTACATTCCTTAACCTCTACAGGATTACCCCACGGGACCCAGTTAGCTAACGTAGGCTAATGTGATTAGCATGAGACCCAGGACATAGACATATCTGATATGGGCAGAAAGCTTAAATTCCTGTTAATCTAACTGCACTGTCCAATTTATAGTAGATATTACAGTGAAATAACACCATGCTATTGTTTGAGCGTGCACAATTATGAACTTGAAAATGTATTAATAAACCAATTAGGCACATTTGGGCAGTCGTGATACTATATTTTGAACAGATATGCAATGGTTCATTGGATCAGTCTAAAACGTTGTACATACAC
Source organism: Brachymystax lenok tsinlingensis (assembly GCA_030435695.1). Taxonomy (NCBI): domain Eukaryota; kingdom Metazoa; phylum Chordata; class Actinopteri; order Salmoniformes; family Salmonidae; genus Brachymystax; species Brachymystax lenok. The sequence goes on along the minus strand of CM059800.1, from coordinate 24,392,151 downwards.
TGCTGCCATCTAGTGGCCAAAATGTAAATTCCGCCTGGGCTGGTACAATACATTGTGGCCTTTCTCTTGCATTTCAAAGATGATGGTACAAAAAATGCTTGTTTTTTTCTTGTATTATCTTTTAACATATCTAATGTGTTATATTCTCCTAAATTAATTTCACATTTCCACAAACTTCAAAGTGTTTCTTTCAAATGATATCAAGAATATGCATATCCTTGCTTCAGGTCCTGAGCTACAGGCAGTTAGATTTGAGTATGTCATTTTAGGCGAAAAATAAAAAAAGGGGTAATTCCTTAAGAGGTTTTAACAGCTTGACAGTTCGTTTTTAGTTGAGGATGAACAAGAATTTGTGTGAAATTGCGTAGTTGTTACTCATTTGTCCTTCCTGCATTTCTCAATGTGTTAAAATCCCACAGCTCTTGATGTATAGGGGCAATTCCATGGTAACAGAGTGATCCTGAGACAGATTTTCACTTTAAAATCTAGGTCAAACAAAAACAATGACTGCAAAGTTAAAATTGCACTATGCAGGAATCTCTACAACATTTCCTGGTTGCTAAAACTAGTTAGCTTAATTTCAGTTTATGTGACAAAATAAGATAGTATAGCGTACCATCGAAACCGCTGTGAAAATAGTTTCCATAATCAAAATAATTGTTTTTCAGCTGTTTGAAACTGGTGTACAAAACCGAAAGTTAAAGACGCATAAAAACAAAACTTAGCGGAAAGCATAGAAATAGTGCACATAGAACAGATCTGCCATTCCTATACCTGCTTTCAAGTAGAATGATAGATCTATAACTCATATTTCTATGTGAATTTGTTCCGTTGCCCAAAAATGTACATATTTTTACTTTAAACAAACTATACAACTACATTGAACAACTTCCACAGAAAATGTTACAAAAACACACAGTGCACATGCAACATTTGGTAAAAGAATGATGGTTTGTGCTGTTTGTGCAATTCTGTTCATGTGGAATTGCCCCATACATCAAGAGCTGTGGGGTTTTCACACATTGAGAAACGCAGGGGAGGAGTAACGTCATTTCACACTAGCTTAATTCTTGTTCACCCTCAACAAAAAACAAACTGTCAAGCTGTTAAGGAATGTAGACTACATCAGCTCGTTCTGTGTAGCGGAAGCTGTCTTCATTAGATATTGTCTGTATTGTCCAAAACACCAGCCAGCTCATCTTCTTCCTTTCTCAAAACACATAGGCTTAAATACTTCCAGTCATAAACAACAATGCTCTGTACATCCTCTGGAACTAATGACTAAAGTACTCATAGTGGATGCATAGTTGAAATGTAGTTATACATACAAACCAATGGCAGTATGTCAGTAGTGGCACAGGATGGTGTTTTGCAGTATATTTACCGTCTCCATCCAGTCATGGGTGCCACTGCTCCTTTGAGAGGGTGCATGAATGTTGTTATGACAGCAACAGGCCATGTTACCATGAGAACCAGAGTCAGGAAGATGGCACGGATAGGCACCAGGAAAACTCCCTGAAATACACACTGAAAAGAGAGAGAAAAAAACACATCATACACACACCGAGTTTATTACAGATGTTTACAACGTGTTTAGGTTACTGACTTCATGCCACTGAAAGAGGGACTTTTTAAAACACATACTTCCTAACCAACATATATAATGCAACGATGACACCATTGCCAAAGGAATACGCACGTTATAGACTTTTCATTCTAGAAATTCACATGGTTGGAGGAATTTCTAGAGGGTACCTAAATGCCTCCATTGTTTGTGTTACACAATAACAAAGGCATTACAAACGGATTGTCAGGGTTTCATCGGCTTAGATTAGCTATGTACCTGTACTGTATGCTATAGTCACGCACCACCAGACAGACACACACACACACAGCCGAGGAGCTAGAGGACAACCACCCGGCTGCAGCTCGGCGGTGGGTAGTGGAGTAGAATTGTTTACGTTTGAATACCAACCCCAGTTCTGTGACCGATAAATAATTAATGAGGTAATCGATTTATTTTACATTTTATACTCACTTTGATAATGTCAGCCTTGGCCAATTTCACCTCCTGCACAAAAGGATTAAGGACGGCCGGAAGAAACAGAGATTGCTGCCTGGGTAGCGCGAACACTCTCCGGGGAGTCATTATTCTCGCTCGGGTCGCGGTATGGCGTCAAGAAGCTTTAGAAATGCACTGTGGTTCTGCAATCACCCCACTTCCTCGATTCGAATCTTGCGAATTCTGTTCGCTCTCCGAATGCTGCAATAACATCGTTCACAACAACGGTAGAGCGAGGACGAGAGTGATCTGGCACTCTGCCTCCGACTACAATTAGGCCCCACCTACTGCACTGGGTTTACGTGGGATTGTAACGTTTTGCCTAATGAGCAGTGGTGGGGTGGAAACACAAATATAATTACTTGACACATTGGAAAGAATTTACAAAAAAACTGAGCAAACTAGAATGTTATTTGACCCTAAACAGAGTACACCGTGGCAGAATACCTGACCACTTTGACTGACCTACAATTAAAAATATTTGACTATGTGCGCTGTAAAGACTCAGTAAGCATAGCCTTGCTATTGAGAAAGAGAAGACAGGCTATGTGCACACTGCACACAAAATGAGGTGGAAACTGAGCTGCACTTCTAACCTCTTGCCAAATGTATGACTATATTAGAGACACATATTTCCCTCAGATTACACAGACCCACAAGGAATTAGAAAACAAATCCAATTTTGATAAACTCCCATATCTATTTGGTGAAATACCAGTGTGCCATCACAGTAGCAAGATTTGTGACTTGTTGCCACAAGAAAAGGGCAACCAGTGAAGAACAAACACCATTGTAAATACAACCTATATTTCTGTTTATTTATTTTCCATTTTGTACTTTAACTATTTGCACACCATGCCAATAAAGCCCCTTAAATTGATTGACTGAAATAAATGGCGTGAACAAGTCAAATATTCATGTTGAATTACAAAATGTATCATTTTGCAGCAACTTTACAAGATTACTTAATGTACATTAGGGTGGCATTCAATAGACTAGATATAGGGACTAAAGAAAGAAAACACAGAAATACCCATAGAAGAATAAGAATAGTAATTGAGGTTTATTTTCACAGTTTAGCAATTGGGGTCAAATTGTTGTGTTCATTTGTATGAGATTAACTACGTCAAATCTCAAGGGCAAAGGCATACTATGGCTGGCGTGATGACGTGCTCTGCTCAATAATAAAAACCACAACAAACCGTTTTTCAGACATTCATCCATCCACAAGATGTCACCTGTTAGTCAAATAATGCATTTACATTGACCACAAAGGTACTGTATGTAAGGGCCCTCAGAATGGCTCAACAAGGACCTGAATACAAATGTACAGTATGAAGTGTACTTGAGAAAAAACGTTTTAGAACTACACCTATTTATAAACTATTCATTTACTGATTACAAATTGTGTGCTAGTAGGCTACAGAAAGGCATAGTCCTATGTAGTGTGACATAGTCCTATCCAGTGTGACATAGTCCTATGTAGTGTGACATAGTCATATCTAGTAAGAAACGTCAAGAGGCTTTTCTCTCTCACACACACACACATATAACATGTATTGACCATCCATCTTTATTATTTTACAGACAGAGAATGACACACTGCACAAAGCATTATAAAAAAGCATATGAATCAAAACAAAATGACTAGTATCAAAACAACAATACAAAAAGATTATTACACAATACTTCTGTGGTACTTCTCTTGTCATGACTCCATCATGCAACAACAAACCAGATACAGTCTCTAGGCAGCCCGTGCCTTTCATCTCCCTGTACCATCAGTGAAACAATAGACAGATCCTACAAAATTGAGAATTTGGTCTCCATATTTGTGCAGTACCCCTGTATAGTCTAATACAAAGTGCTATCCCTATATGAAGAATAAGGTGTGTCTATAAGTACTTACTTCTGAAAATAGTCTGAACAGAATGTAGAAAAACTGCATATCAAATATAGGATCATGCAAATAAGCATTTTCTATAAGCACCATTATCTGTCCAGACATATTGTGCAAATTCATATTTTCAAATGTATTCCACAACACTGAAATTACTATTGACTATTTCTCATTCTATTGCAGTATCATGTACTCTCTAGATTGCAGACATAGCAGTAAATATAGACAGCATTCATTCTTCAGATGATGCAATACTGCTCAGGTGAAGCTCCATTTATATAGGAGAATATCTTCCAGTACAACACTGCCTGTCTCTATGTAGTGTGGACATACCTGATGTCTGAGTTTCTAATAACAAACAACGGGGTAAAGAGATCAAAGTAAATCTGCATCATCATAACAAATAAACTGATAATATCACACAGTAATATGATACAAAATCCTGTTGCCTATGTTCAGCCTGTGTAGATGGTCCCACAGTGTGTTAGAGGGTGTCTTTTAGTTTCTGGGCTAGGGTGCAGGATAGGCTGGTTGGATAAGGATGGGGAATCAGTCCGCGGAGAGCTTAGCCAACGTCTATGCGTCTCACTGTTGCTTAGTGACAACCCAGCCAGTCCTTTGTAATCTCGCCCAGTTTGGCGATCTTCCAGGCTACTGTCATCCATTTTGAAGTAGTGGGCACCTTTGAAGAAGTAGGTGTAATCTGGAAAACACAAACATTATGACAGAGACAAAGGTACATCAAAATCATCATATTCAGTGCATCAAATATTCATCTAATTTCACCTTGAGCAAGCCACAAGGCCTTACACACTAGAAGGAAAATTAGAGCAAGTGTAAATATGTCCGCTAGAAGCTTATATCTTAGTAACACACTATTGTCTCAGCCAGATGAAGAGGACATGATGATGTCTACTCGTCTCCTCAGTAAAAACATACATGAGGAGCTCAGGCTAATTAGAATGAAGACAGAATTTACCTCTGCGAAGCAACTCCACAGGCTGGCTCTATAAACACTGTTTCTTAGTAGGGAAGCAGCGATTGTGTGATGTATAGTATATGTGTGTCAGAAGCAAGGGTATAAAAAAACCCTGGTTAACTGCCATAGACTTAAGATTTACCTCCTGTGTTATACTACTCTCGCTGCTTGCTCTCGACTTCCTCCTCTCTCTACTCTCTCCTCCTGCCTCTACTCTCTCTCCTTGCTCTCTCTCCCCTCCTGCTTCTGCTCCCTCTCCTTGCTCTCTCTCTCCTCCTGCCTATCGGGCGTGCAATGAGGTCAGAGGAATAAAACAGTTTTGGTTGTTTGAAGTAACGTCTTTGCTGTTGTAATATCTAAACAGACGTGGCAGTTTCACCACTAAGGATTCCAGCTTTAAGGCCAGGTGCCAGCTCATAATGAGAGGACTGGCTGGGTCAGGATTGGGTTCTAACTGCCAGGAATGTAAGCCTTCAGCCAGTGGTGTGTCAGTACAGCTCAGACTGAAGCAGGAAGCAGTGCTCCCTCCATGTTCACACAGGCCCCAGCTACCTCTCTCTCTTCCAGTTGACATCTCTCCTATTTCTCTCTTCCAGTAGATATCCCACTGGGCACACACTGGTTGAAGCAACATTGTTTCCACGTCATTTCAATTAAATTACAATGAACCAGCGTGGAATAGGCGTTGAATTGACGTCTGTGTCCAGTGGGTCTCTCTCCCTCATCCCTCTCTCCCCTCTCAACCTCCCCCTTGCTCTCTCTCATTCTGTCTCCCTATCTACCCTAATCCCCCTGCTCGGGTGTGTGTGGTGGTGTCACTCTAGCGATGTTCAATAAAGTATCTATTATACAGTATTGTATTCTAGTATGCTTACCGATGCCGTTCAGACTAAAGGCAGAGTCAATGCCGTCTGGGATTCCATTCCAGGAGTCAGCGATGAGCTTGGGAAGCCAGGGTCCATCTTCTTCTTGGCCGTTGTACCTGGAGGGGCATGATAACACACAGAGGCCATGATATCAATGTTTAGTCCATGAGTACATGATACTATGTTAATCTGTTAGGTACGAAGAAGATTGAGCCGTTTTGGTTGACAAATCACAGCAGTCATGCAAGAGTTAAGTACATACAGCAACAGTATCTTACATTATCCCTGTATTAGGTAAGAGCAGAGTGAGCTGTTTTAACAGTCCAGTGGAAGCTAAGGACTCTAATTAAAAGCAGACATGGCTCAGCACAGCAGCACACCAACACATCAACACACAGTAGCGTCTATAGAATTAGAATGACTTTAAAGTCATTCTAATTCTCATAGCGATGTCATCATTACTTTGGTAGGGGTTGTGTTGTGGTGACTCACCTCCAGAACTTGTCTCCAGCCAACAGGTAGGTCTTCTGGCTCTTTCCGAAGGAGAAGGCTGCGTCCAATGCCTTTCAGGTCTGTTGGCAGGCCTATAGAGGATATTCTCTTGGGGTAGCCTTTCTCTATCTGAGTCCGCATTGAAGATCCACATCTCATTGCCTATATGAGAGAGGAGGGAGAGATGGCAAATGAGCACAGAGTCAGGATGCTCACAGGAAAGGGTTTGTGAGGGATAGAGTTACCTTTTCATTAGCCACAGAGAGACAATGGTCATAGGAGTTGGCAAGACAGCACAAACAGATCTTGGGCCAGGCTAACATTTGATCATATCTTGTGGTTACGGGAGGACTGGATAAATGATTGAGGAAATGTGACTCATAGCTTTACAATTTAAGGACTGGATGGAAAATAAATGGTTCTGTTCTACAAGGCCAAGCATTAATCTTCTTAAATAGGGACACTATGTTTTGGAAGAGCTCTGATTTCATGGTCTTATAGGAGCTGGAGCTTTTCTGAAGGAGAATGGCATGCTTCTATAATGCATGGCATGTATTATAAACCACTAATAACTACTTACAGTACTAATGTCCAAAATGTCTAAACCACATACTAGCAGTATACTTTATCTTCTTAGAAATAGGATGTTATTTACTGAAAATTGTCACAGCTGTTTAATGGTGATAGAAAGAGGAAACTGCCATGAAAATGTCATTGTGTGTTTTTCTGAGTCAAGTCAATAAGCAAAACAATGAACTGCATATACATAGCGTGCAATCCTCCATTGTTCTCCTGGGTATCAACAGTGAATGACAACTAATCTACATACTCTCCCCATACATACATACATACATACATACATACAAAAGAAACTGTATGTATGTTTTAGGAGTTGAATGGCGGGAAACCGGAGATTTACCACTCCCTTTTCCCGGGATAAATACAGTAACTGTGAGAAACCGGTAAATGTTAATAAATTATTTATATGAACAGCATGGCGTGAAATGGAGATTGTTAAATTTCTAAATCTGGATTTTCTAAGGCCTCTGCATGATGAATCAACTCTCCAGGGTGGGGACAGACAGCCCATCTCAGGGTGGGGACAGACAGCCCATCTCAGGGTGGGGACAGACAGCCCATCTCAGGGTGGGGACAGACAGCCCATCTCAGGAGTCGGGACAGACAGCCCATCTCAGGGTGGGGACAGACAGCCCATCTCAGGGTGGGGACAGACAGCCCATCTCAGGGTGGGGACAGACAGCCCATCTCAGGGTCGGGACAGACAGCCCATCTCAGGGTGGGGACAGACAGCCCATCTCAGGGTCGGGACAGACAGCCCATCTCAGGGTGGGGACAGACAGCCCATCTAAGTATGGAGTGCAGTTCACAGTGCATGAAGAAGCGATCATCTCATCATGGTAACTTTTTGTTCTTGTGACAGGTAGGCCTGCATTTTCTGCAGCATAGTCTATGCTACAGTAATATAAAGACTGAATGAGAGTCTAATTTACCCATCTCCATCTGGCTTTCGGGGTCACCTTGTTTTTAACTGTAAAAGATAGAACATGTTTTGTATTGCAGCTGCAGTTTTAAAACAGCCTGTCACTCGAATATCGTTGCTTTAAATCAGTGCACGCTCAGTCTTTCTCTCTCTCCATCAACTCCATTCAAAATAGATCATCCTGTTCTAGATTGATATAGAGACCTATATAGAGATGTCCTAGCCTACCGCTTTCAGGTAATACATTCAATGAGGTATTAACCTTATATTTAGCTAATTAATGATGGGTTATGCATAATAAGCTTATAACTTATAGCCTCTGTCCAGATAGCCATTTGATTACCTGTTCAGGAGTCTTATGGCTTGGGGGTAAAACTGTTGAGAAGCCTTTTTGTCCTAGGCGTTGGCACTCCGGTACCGCTTGCCATGCGGTAGTAGAAGAACAGTCTATGACTGGGGTGGCTGGGGTCTTTGACAATTTTAGGGCCTTCCTCTGACACCACCTGGTGTAGAGGTCCTGGATGGCAGGCAGCTTAGCCCCAGTGATGTACTGGGCCGTGCACTTTAACACTCTGTAGTGCCTTGCGGTTAGAGGCGGAGCAATTGCCATACCAGGCAGGATGCTCTCGATGTTGCAGCTGTAGAACCTATTGAGGATCTCAGGACCCATGCCAAATCTTTTTAGTCTCCTGAGGTGGAATAGGCTTTGTCGTGCCCTCTTCAAGACTTTCTTGGTGTGTTTGGACCATTCTAGCTTGTTGTTGATGTGGACACCAAGGAACTTGAAGCTCTTAACCTGCTCCATTACAGCCTCGTCGATGAGAATGGGGAGGGCTCGGTCCTCCTTTTCCTGTAGTCCACAATCATCTCCTTAGTCTTGGTTCACGTTGAGGAAAGGTTGTTGTCCTGGCACCACACGGCCAGGTCTCTGACCTCCGACCTCCTCCCTATAGGCTGTCTAGTGGTTGTCGGTGATCAGGCCTACCACTGTTGTGTCGTCTGCAAACTTAATGATGGTGTTGGAGCCGTGCCTGGCCATGCAGTCGTGGGTGAACAGGGAGTACAGGAGGGGACTGAGCACACACCCCTGGGGAGCTCTAGTGTTGAGGATCAGTGTGGCAGATGTGTTGCTACCTACACTTACCACCTGGGGGCGGCCCGTCAGGAAGTCCAGGATCCAGTTGCAGAGGGAGGTGTTTAGTCCCAGGATCCTTAGCTTAGTGATGAGCTTTGAGGGTACTATGGTGTTGAGCAGCTGAGCTGTAGTCAATGAACAGCATTCTCACATAAGTGTTCCTTATGTCCAGGTGGGAAAGGGCAGTGTGGAGTGCAATAGAGATTGCATCATCTGTTGATCTGTTTGGGCGGTATGCAAATTGGAGGGGTCTAGGGTTTCTGGGATAATGTTGCTGATGTGAGCCATTACCAACCTTTCAAAGCACTTCATGGCTACGGGCGTGAGTGCTACGGGTCTGTAGTCGTTTAGGCAGGTTGCCTTTGTGTTCTTGGGCACAGGGACTTTGGTGGTCTGCTTGAAGCATGTTGGTATTGCAGACTCAATCAGGGGACATGTTGAAAATGTCAGTGAAGACACCTGCCAGTTGGTCAGCACATGCCCGAGCACACATCCTGGTAATCCGTCCGGTCCGCAGCCGTGTGTATGTTGACTTGTTTAAAGGTCTTACTCACGTCGGCTATGGAGAGCGTGATCACACAGTCGTCTGGAACAGCTGATGCTCTCATGCATGCCTCAGTGTTGCTTGCCTCGAAGCGAGCATAGAAGTGATTTGCTTCGTCTGGTAGAGCTTGTGTCACTGGGCAGCTCTCGGCTGTGCTTCCCTTTGTAGTCTGTAATAGTTTGCAAGCCCCTGCCACATAAGGCGAGCATCAGAGCCGGTGTAGTATGATTCAATCTTAGCCCTGTATTGACACTTTGCCTGTTTGATGGTTCTGTCGCAGGGCATAGCAGGATTTCTTGTAAGCTTCCGGGTTAGAGTCCGCGCACCTTGAAAGCGGCAGCTCTACCCTTTAGCTCAGTGCGAATGTTGCCTGTAATCCATGGCTTCTGGTTGGGGTATGTGCGTACAGTCACTGTGGGGACGACGTCCTCGATGCACTTATTGATAAAGCCAGTAACTGATGTGGTGTACTCCTCAATGCCATCAGAGGAATCCCGGAACATGTTCCAGTCTGTGCTAGCAAAACAGTCCTGTAGTTTAGCTTCTGCTTCATCTGACCACTTTTTTATAGACCGAGTCACTGGTGCTTCCTGCTTAAATGTTTGCTTGTAAGCAGGAATCAGGAGAGATAAATTATGGTCGAATTTACCAAATGGAGGCGAGGGAGAGCTTTATGCAGCGTCTCTGTGTGTAGAGTACAGGTGATCTAGATTTTTTTTCCCTCTGGTTGCACATTTAACATGTTGATGGAGATTTGGTAGAACTGATTTAAGTTTCCCTGCATTAAAGTCTCCAGCCACTAGGAGCGCTGCCTCTGGGTGAGTGGTTTCCTGTTTGCTTATTTCCTTATACAGCTGACTGAGTGTGGTTTAGTGCCAGCATCTGTCTGTGGTGGTAAATAAACAGCCACGAAAGTATAGCTGTATAGCTGAAAACTGTATAGCTGAAAACTCTCTAGGCAAGTAGTGTGGCCTGCAATTTATCACAATATACTCTACTTCAGGCAAGCAAAATCTAGAGACTTCCTTAGATTTCGTGCACCAGCTGTTGATTACAAATATGCACAGACCGCCCCTCCTCGTCTTACCGGAGTGTGCTCTTGCCGGTGCAGCGTATATCCCGCTAGCTGAATGTCCATGTCGTCATTCAGCCACGATTCTGTGAAACATAGGATGTTACAGTTTTTGATGTCCCGTTGGTAGAGATATTACGTGATCATACCTCGTCTAATTTATTGTCCAATGATTGCGTTGGCGGAAGTAGTATTGTGATAACGGCAGCTTTCCCCAATCACCTTCTCCAGGTCCTGAACAGGCATCCGGCTCTCTGCCCTCTGTACCTGTGTCTCTTCCTCTTGTAAATAGCGTGGATGTCGGACCTGTGGGGTGTTTGTAAAATATATTTTGCTTCCTCTTTGTTGAAGAAATAAATAATCTTAATCTAATCCGAGGTGAGTGATCGCTGTCCTGATATCCAGAAGCTCTTTTTTGCAGTAAGATACGGTTGCACAAACATTATGTACAAAATAATTTACAAATAGCGAAAAAAACCCACATAATAGCACAATTGGTTAGGCGCCCGTAAAGCGGCTGCCATTTCTTCAGCGCTATTTTATGAAAAAAAAAAAAAAGCGCTCCTTAGCTCTTGGGAGTCCCATGCAGGAAAAACTAGACTAGCATATCTTGCTGGACAATAGACAATTATACCAATAGACAATTTGAAGAGGGCCATAAGCTCTTTTTTGCTGAATGTTAAATACAGCAGCCAACAGAACTCACGGGTAGTTTGAAAGAAAGAAGCGAACTTCGCGCGATGGCGGTAGGCTATAACAGTAATTTATTCAGACCGATAACCATTCAATCTTCATGAAGAGCAGTGAAATCCTTCTGCATCTAATTCTGGTCCAAATTTATTCAAAGGATGTCATTAGAATGATGAAGATAAGGACATCAAAACTTATTTCATTTAACTGTTGAAAGCGAGGAAGGAGCGAAGCCTACTAATTATACAAATTCCAAAATTAAAATCACATTTCTAGTCTATACTTGTAACTTTGTAGGCAGCATGTGCTGCTTCAGAATTGCATGTTCTATTCTGCTTCATCATTGTTTGAATAATGTGCGTAATTCCAGTCCATATAATACAATACATTACAGTAATACAGTTCACACTCAAAAAGATTAGCCCTACGGAGATAGTTTCATTTATTTACCAAAGAGAGCATATAGCTAGCTACAACTACGGGCTTTTAATGGATAACGGCACACTTATTTGGGCTGTTTTGGGCTTGGGTTCATTAAATGTAGTTAATGTAGGACTCATAGAATGTATTTAATATATGGCTTCGTCACAGGCTCAGCTAGCATCAGGTTTTAATCTTCATGCTGATCAAAGCTCTAATCAAATCCAGACCTATTTATATTCTTTTATAATGCTTTTCAATGAAACTTCCGATTTTAGCAGGAATTACCGGGTTACCGGGAGAAAAGTGATTTATTCTCGGGATGGAACATTTGTAAAATACTGGGAAAATATTCAACCCTATTATGTATGTATGTATGTACAGTGCATTCGGAAAGTATTCAGACTCCTTGACTTTTTCCACATTTTGTTACGTTACAGCCTTATTCTAAAATTGATTAAATTGTGTTTTTTCCTCAATCTACACACAATACCCCATAATGACAAAGCAAAAACAGGACATTCAAAGACTTGTCCTGAAGCCACTCCTGCGTTGTCTTGGCTGTGTGCTTAGGGTTGTTGTCCTGTTGGAAGGGGATCCTTCGCCCCAGTCTGAGGTCCTGAGTCCTCATCAAGGATCTCTCTGTACTTTGCTCCGTTCATTTTTGACTCAATCCTGACTAGTCTCCCAGTCCCTGCCGCTGAAAAACATCCTCACAGCATGATGCTGCCACCACCATGCTTCACCGTAGGGATGGTGCCAGGTTTCCTCCAGACGTGGCGGCTTGGCATTCAGGCCAAGAGTTCAATCTTGGCTTAATCAGACCAGAGAATCTTGTTTCTCATGGTCTGAGAGTCTTTAGATGACTTTTGGCAAACGCCAAGCGGGGCATCATGTGGCTTTTACTGAGGAGTGGCTTCCGTCTGACCACTCTTCCATAAAGGCCTGATTGGTGGAGTGCTGCAGAGATGGTTGTCCTTCTGGAAGGTTCTCTCATCTCCACAGAGGAACTCTAGAGCTCTGTGAGAGTGACCATCGAGTTCTTGGTCACCTCCTGACCAGGCCCTTCTCCCCGATTGCTCCAGTTTGGCCAGGCGGCCAGCTCTAGGAAGAGTCTTGAGTGGTTCCAAACTTCTTCCATTTAAGAATGATGGAGGCCACTGTGTTCTTGGGGACCTTCAATGCTGCAGAATTGTTTTGGTACCTTTCCCCAGATCTGTGCCTCGACACAATCCTGTCTTGGAGCTCTATGGACAATTCTTTCGACCTGTTTTTTTCTCTGACATGCACTGTCCCACTGTGGGACCTCATATAGACAGGTTTGTACCTTTCCAAATCATGTCTGAAAGCGGCACAGTGATGCCGAAAGCGTTGGTGATTTACCCAATAAATTGCACTGGGAGTGTATATATGGAGTGTGCAACTCTTTATTTTTATAGTTTATTCGCCATTAGTCAGCACCTCCACACAAAATAATTTTCTGGGTGTGCCAGCTCATGTTTTTCAATCAATTGAATTTACCACAGGTGGACTCCAATCAAGTTGTAGAAACATCTCAAGGATGATCAATGGAAACAGGATGCACCTGAGCTTAATTTCGAGTCTCATAGAAAGGGTTTGAATATTTATGTAAATAAGGTATGTCACGATCTTCATGGACGGACCAAGGCGCAGCGTGCCGGGTGGAGTTAAACATATTTATTTAGTCAACTCACTCAAACAAAACAACAAACGAAGATCAAAACAGGTGTAGCACCAACAGTACACACACCTTAACAGAGTCAACTTCCCACAAGGCTGGAGGGAAAAATGGCTGCTTAAGTGTGGTTCCCAATCAGAGACAACGATAGACAGATGTCCCTGATTGAGAGCCACACTCAGCCAAAACAAAGAAATACACAAAGAACATAGAATGCCCACCCCAAATCACACCCTGACCAAACCAAAACGAGACATAAAAGGCTCCAACAGGTCAGGGCGTGACAAGGTATCTGTTTTTATTTTTAAGACATTTCCCAAAAAATCGAAAAACCTGTTTTAAACTTTGTCATTATGGGGTATTGTGTGTTAAAAAGAGACATTTTAGAATAAAGCTGTAACTTTACAAAATGTGGAAGAAGTCAAGGGGTCTGAATACTTTCCGAAGGCACTGTATTTCAGCGATTGGATGACACAACTCAGTCTCCCATACAAACATTACCTGCAAAGAACACAGTCTTCTCCTCCAGTGGGTTCTCATAGGCAGCGTCGATGGTGACAGGGAGCTCAGGCCAGTAGGTGGCTACCAGCATGGGACCTGAAGGCTTGCCCGGAAGTTGGTTGACCTGAATATGAACCTGATAGAGAGAGCATATAGATGAGTTACCTACTGGTTCAAATCATATAAGAGAGGGCAGAGAGGAGAGGAGAGGGGAGAAAGGGGGGACAAGTAGAGGAGAGTAGAGGGCAGTGGGGAGAGAGGCCAGGAGGGAGAGAGGAGGGAAAGGGGAGAGAGAGGAGAGGAGGAAGAGAGGGAAAGAGAGAGGAGGGAGAGAGGGAGAGGAGAGAGCAAGTGAGGGAGGAAAGAGGGGAGAGAGAGAGGGAGAGAGGAGGGAAGAGGGAAAGAGAGAGGGGAGAGGAGGAGAGAGGGAAAGAGAGAGAGGAGAGGGAGAGGAGGGAAGAGGGAAAGAGAGAGGGGAGAGAGAGAGGAGGAAGAGGGAAAGAGAGAGCGGAGAGGGGAGGAAGAGAGAAAGGAAAGAAGAGAAGCGGGAAGAAGGAGAGAAGAAGGGAAAAAGAAGCGGAGAGGAGAAGATGGAAAGAGAGAAAGCGGAGAGGGAAGATGGAAAAAGAGAGAGAGGGAGAGAGAGAGGGAAAGAGAGGAAAGAGAGAGGGAGAGGAGGAAGAGGGAAAGAGAGAGAGAGAGGGAGAGAGAGAGAGAGGGAGAGGGAAAGAGAGAGGGGAGAGGAGGGAAAGAGGGGAAAAGAGAGAAGCGGAGGGAGAGGGAAGAGGGGAAAAAGAGAGAGGGAGGGGAGAGGAGGGAAGAGGGAAAGAGAGAGGGAGAGGGAGAGGGAAAGAGGGAAAGAGAGAGCGGAGAGGAGGGAAGAGGGGAAAGAGAGAGCGGAGAGGAGAGAAGATGGAAAGAGAGAGAGCGGAGAGGGAAGATGGAAAGAGAGAGGGAGAGGGGAGAGGGGGAGAGAGAGAGGGGAAAAGAGAGGGGGAAAGAGAGAGGGGGAGAGGAGGGAAGAGGGAAAGAGAGAGGGGAGAGGGAGAGGGGAAAAGAGGGAAAGAGAGAGAGGAGAGAGAGAGGAGGAAGAGAGAGGGGAAAGAGAGCGGAGAGGAGGGAAGAGAGGGAAAGAGAGAGGGAGGAGAGGGAAGAGTGAAGGGCAGTAAGAGATGTGAGAGGGAAAGTAAGGGGAAAGAGAGTGAGAGGGAGAGTTTCAGCAGCCCAGGCATCAAAGCCACACTAGCCTGATTCATTCAGCATCTGGTTCTCATTAGGACCGGGGTTTATTGAAGCCAAGGGAACAAGACCCATCTTGCCCAGATTTCCAACAGGCAGCTGCATGAGCAACAACAGCAGCAGCAGCTCCCAAGTCTTTTCCATTGACCTATTTTTCAAAGAGCCAGATATTTCTCAGATAGATAAAGCATGTTAATGATTATAAAATGCTATGCAGATATGGACAAAGTAGTCATATGATGATCTGCTATAGCAATCTATTCAAGGTTGAGGTATGTTGAGTAAGTCCCACAAACAAGCCAACCTGACCCTAAATCAGACAGGAAGACAATCCATGTCCACCTCTGATTGTGAGATTACAGGAAATGCTATATCTGGGTCACAGAGATTTCATCATTTCACTCACTCTTGTCACATTCTGGATGCATATGTATTAAACTTCCTGGATAAGATGCAGCCAGAGAGGTTAGAGAAACCTAGCTAGCAGGGCTGTCTGTGTTCAATGTCTCCACTTCATCACCTCATGATGTAGGCTGTCTTTGTAAATAAGAATTTGTTCTTAACTGACTTGCCTAGTTAAATAAAGGTTAAATACAAAAATTTAAAAATCACTAGGTCAGTGAACAGTGACAGTGTGTATGGGTTCAGTTCAGTGGATTATTCTCCAGACTTCCCACCCAGCCCCATTGACTGTAAATAAGGTGCTGAGCACACAGTGAAGTTAGACCACCAGGACGTCTTCCTCATCCTTCATGCCCAGATCTGCTTTCCATCAACATGCTGAGACAGGAGAGAGATTAGAGACAGGATTCTACCTACACCAGAGAGATTAGAGACAGGATTCCACCTACACCAGAGAGATTAGAGACAGGATTCCACCTACACCAGAGAGATTAGAGACAGGATTCCACCTACACCAGAGAGATTAGAGAGAGGATTCCACCTACACCAGAGAGATTAGAGACAGGATTCCACCTACACCAGAGAGATTAGGAGACAGGATTCCACCTACACCAGAGAGATTAGAGACAGGATTCCACCCACACCAGAGAGATTAGAGAGAGGATTCCACCTACACCAGAGAGATTAGAGAGAGGATTCCACCGACACCAGAGAGATTAGAGAGAGGATTCCACTGACACCAGAGAGATTAGAGAGGGATTCCACCGACACCAGAGAGATTAGAGAGAGGATTCCACCTACACCAGAGAGATTAGAGAGAGGATTCCACCTACACCAGAGAGATTAGAGAGAGGATCTCTACCTACACCAGAGAGATTAGAGAGAGGATTCCACTTACACCAGAGAGATTAGAGAGAGGATTCCACCTACACCAGAGAGATTAGAGAGAGGATTCCACCTACACCAGAGAGATTAGAGAGAGGATTCCCACCTACACCAGAGAGATTAGAGAGAGGATTCCACCTACACCAGAGAGATTAGAGACAGGATTCCACCTACACCAGAGAGATTAGAGAGAGGATTCCACCTACACCAGAGAGATTAGAGAGAGGATTCCACCTACACCAGAGAGATTAGAGAGAGGATTCCACCTACACCAGAGAGATTAGAGAGAGGATTTCACCGACACCAGAGAGATTAGAGAGAGGATTCCACCTACATCAGAGAGAGGATTCCACCTACACCAGAGAGATTAGAGAGAGGATTCTACCTACACCAGAGATTAGAGAGAGGGTTCCACCTACACCAGAGAGATTAGCGAGAGGATTCTACCTACACCAGAGAGATTAGAGAGAGGATTCTACCTACACCAGAGAGATTAGAGAGGATTCTACCTACACCAGAGGGATCTGCTCTCCATCAACATGCTGAGCCAGGAGAGAGGAGAGAGAGGATTCTACCTACACCAGAGAGATTAGAGAGAGGATTCTACCTACACCAGAGAGATTAGAGAGAGGATTCTACCTACACCAGAGGGATCTGCTCTCAAAAGTGTTAGCTGGGTGACAACACTTTTAAACTGATGCGCACTGTGTCCAGTCTAGTAGCCCTCCAGACTCCAGACATTACATTGGCCCACTAGACTGGTAACTGCCCTCCAGACTCCAGACATTACACTGACCCACTAGACTGGTGACTGCCCTCCAGACATTACATTGACCCACTAGACTGGTGACTTCCCTCCAGACTCCAGACATTACATTGACCCACTAGACTGGTGACTGCCCTCCAGACTCCAGACATTACACTGACCCACTAGACTGTTGACTTCCCTCCAGACATTACATTGACCCACTAGACTGTTGACTTCCCTCCAGACATTACATTGACCCACTAGACTGGTGACTTCCCTCCAGACTCCAGACATTACATTGACCCACTAGACTGGGTCAATATAGAGACAAAGTAGAGTCACAATTCAACGGCTCAGACACAAGAGGAATGTGGCAGGGTCTACAGTCAATCACGGACTACAAAAAGAAAACCAGCCCCGTCGCGGACCATGACGTCCTGCTCCCAGACAAACAAAAACAACTTCTTTGCTCGCTTTGAGGACAATACAGTGCCACCGACACCGCCCGCTACCAAAACCTGCGGGCTCACCTTCACCGCAGCCAATGTGAGAAAAACATTTAAATGTGTTAACCCTCGCAAGGCTGCCGGCCCAGATGGCATCCCTGGCCGTGTCCTCAGAGCATGCGCAGACCAGCTGGCTGGTGTGTTTACGGACATATTCAATCAGTCTGCTGTTCCCACATGCTTCAAGAGGGCCACCATTGTTCCTGTTCCCAAGAAAGCTAAGGTGACTGAGCTAAATGACGATCGCCCCGTAGCACTCACTTCCGTCATCATGAAGTGCTTTGAGAGATTAGTCAAGGATCATATCACCTCCATCCTGCCAGACACCCTGGACTCCACTCCAATTTGCTTACCGTCCCAATAGTTCCACAGACGACGCAATCGCAATCACACTGCATACTGCCCTAACCCATCTGGACAAGAGGGAATACTTATGTAAGAATGCTGTTCATCGACTACAGCTCAGCATTTAACACCATAGTTCCTCCAAGCTCGTCATTAAGCTCGAGACCCTGGGTCTCGACCCAGCCCTGTGCAACTGGGTCCTGGACTTCCTGACGGGCCGGGTCCCAGGTGGTGAGGGTAGGAAACAACATCTCCACCCCGCTGATCCTCAACACTGGGGCCCCACAAGGGTGCGTTCTCAGCCCTCTCCTGTACTCCCTGTTTACCCATGACTGCGTGGCCAAGCACGCATCCAACTCAATCATCAAGTTTGCTGACGACACTACAGTGGTAGGCTTGATTACCAACAACGACGAGACGGCCTACAGAGAGGAGGTGAGGGCCCTCGGAGTGTGGTGTCAGGGAAAATAACCTCTCACTCAATGTCAGCAAAACAAAGGAGATGATCGTGGACTTCAGGAAACAGGAGAGGGCGCACCCCCCTATCCACATCGAGGGGACAGTAGTGGAGAAGGTGTAAAGTTTTAAGTTCCTCGGCGTACACATCACGGACAAACTGAATTGGTCCACCCACACAGACAGCGTGGTGAAGAAGGCGCAACAGCGCCTCTTCAACCTCAGGAGGCTGAAGAAATTCGGCTTGTCACCAAAATCACTCACAAACTTCTACAGATGCACAATCGAGAGCATCCTGTCGGGCTGTATCACCGCCTGGTACGGCAACTGCTCCGCCCACAACCGTAAGGCTCTCCAGAGGGTAGTGAGGACTGCACAGCGCATCACCGGGGGTAAACTACCTGCCCTCCAGGACACCTACACCACCCGATGTCACAGAAAGGCCAAAAAGATCATCAAGAACAACAACCACCCGAGCCACTGCCTGTTCACCCCCTAGTACAGGTGCATCAAAGCTGGGACCGAGAGACTAAAAAACAGCTTCTACCTCAAGACCATCAGACTGTTAAACTGCCATCACTAACATTGAGTGGCTGCTGCCAACATACTGACTTAAATCTCTAGCCACTTTAAACATAGGAATTGGATGTAACAAATGTATCACTAGCCACTTTAAACAATTTTGTATATAATGTTTACGTATCCGACATACTCATATCAAAATGTATACACTGTACTCTAAACCATCTACTGTATCTTGCCTATGCCATTCGGCCATCGACCCAAATCTCTAGCCACTTTAATAATTATAATTGGATGAAATAATGTATCACTAGCCACTTTAAACAATGCCATTTATATAATGTTTACATATCCTACATTACTCATCTCATATATATGTGTATATACTGTACTCCATACCATCTACTGCATCTTGCCTATGCCGGTCAGCCATCGCTCATCCATATATTTATATGTACATACTCGTATTCGTTCCTTTACTCTTGTGTGTATAAGGTAGTTGTTGTGAATTTGTTAGATTACTTGTTAGATACTACTGCATGGTCGGAACTAGAAGCACAAGCATTTCGCTACACTCGCATTAACATCTGCTAACCATGTGTATGTGACAAATAAAATTTGATTTGATTTGGTGACTTCCCTCCAGACATTACATTGACCCACTAGACTGGTGACTTCCCTCCAGACTCCAGACATTACATTGACCCACTAGACTGGTGACTTCCCTCCAGACATTACATTGACCCACTAGACTGGTGACTTCCTCCAGACATTACATTGACCCACTAGACTGGTGACCTCCTCCAGACTCCAGACATTACATTGGCCCACTAGACTGGTAACTGCCCTCCAGACATTACATTGACCCACTAGACTGGTGACTTCCTCCAGACTCCAGACATTACATTGGCCCACTAGACTGGTAACTGCCCTCCAGACATTACACTGACCCACTAGACTGGTGACTGCCCTCCAGACATTACATTGACCCACTAGACTGGTGACTTCCTCAAGACTCCAGATATTACATTGACCCACTAGACTGGTGACTTCCCTCCAGACATTATTACATTGACCCACTAGACTGGTGACTTCCTCCAGACTCCAGACATTACATTGGCCCACTAGACTGGTGACTGCCCTCCAGACTCCAGACATTACATTGACCCACTAGACTGGTGACTGCCCTCCAGACATTACATTGACTCACTAGACTGGTGACTGCCCTCCAGACATTACATTGACTCACTAGACTGGTGACTGCCCTCCAGACATTACATTGACCCATTAGACCGGTGACTGCCCTCCAGATTCCAGACATTACATTGACCCACTAGACTGGTGACTGCCCTCCAGACTCCACACATTACATTGACCCACTAGACTGGTGACTGCCCTCCAAACTCCAGACATTACATTGACCCACTAGACTGGTGACTGCCCTCCAGACATTACATTGATCCACTAAACTGGTGACTGCCCTCCAGACATCACATTGACCCATTAGACCGGTGACTGCCTCCAGATTCCAGACATTACATTGACCCACTAGACTGGTGACTGCCCTCCAGACTCCACACATTCCATTGACCCACTAGACTGGTGACTGCCCTCCAGATTCCAGACATTACATTGACCCACTAGACTGGTGACTGCCCTCCAGACTCCAGACATTACATTGACTCACTAGACTGGTGACTGCCCTCCAGACATTACATTGACCCACTAGACTGGTGACTGCCCTCCAGACTCCAGACATTACATTGACCCACTAGACTGGTGACTTTCAACTACATTTCCCTATTTATCTGTCTCTGTATTTTCACTGCTTCCTAAAAATAGGGAGAAACAGAACAAAACAAAACAAAATGGATGCACACAGAAATTAATATCCTAATGGGCCCTAGGCTATTTTTATTAACCTCGAAATTGGTTGACAGCTCCATAAAAACTATTTTTTTCTCAGGAAACGAAATGCCAATAACCTTAGTAGTCTCTATCTTAATCTTTGCTTATTGACTTGAGTCTCCATCTCTCCTCACTCTCTCTATATTCCATCCCTCCTCACTCTTTCTCTCTATATTCAATCTCTCCTCATTCTCGCGGTCTCTGTTCCTTCTCTTCTCACTCCTCTGCTCCATGGCTCTGATAGCTAAACCATCTGGTGACCTAGAGCCAACTGTGAATAACTAGGGACCAAAGTCATCCCACCACTGAAACCTGAGATACAGCCTAACTGGCCCTCTGAGTCCAAATATCATGCAGCTATGGGTTTGGTATTGTAACTCCTCCATAGAGATATAAGATATTAATTAGATCACTCTTTTGTTGATGAGAGTTTTCCTGCATAGCAGTTTATTCAAGTTTTAAAAAGGCTTCTAAAGTTGGTAATTTCCACAGTGTGTAACATTTCAGACTCGATTTGCACTTAAAATGTATCAACCCCTACAAATAATGTCCATTAATTATGATCCACATTATAATTCACATTTCCTTTTGCTTCAGGGTTATTTCCCTACTGTAGCAAACTGGCTCAAATTAGGATCCTACAGCCGTAACTCCCTTCATGTCACGTGTGCTCCCTCTCCGACCTCTAGGTCACCAAGCTGCTCGTATTGGCGCACACCCGTCACCATCGTTACGCGCACTTGCAGTCATCAGACTCGCCTGGACTCTATCACCTCCATGATTACCTTCCCTATATATGTCACTCCCTTTGGTTCCTTCACCAGGCGTTATTGTTTCTGTTCTAGTTCATGTCTGTGCGTTGTTTGTATTATGTTATGTTTATTTATTAAAACACTCACTCCCTGAACTTGCTTCCCGACTCTCAGCGCACATCGTTACACTCCATAATGGCATTTCCATCCATCTGAGAGATACACCCCATAATTATAGTTATCATTGAATATGTGCCATTGTTAATAATATCATGGTATATGTGATATCTATAACTAGAACACTGCAAATCATTTTGAATGAGACAATGATCTTGCTGATGAGGAAATGGAGAATCTCTCTAGAAATCCCCAGGTCCAGTGTCTTGTCCACAACACATCACTGTATAAGAATTCTGCCAGCTTGTATCATGGTGGCTGGATATCTTGTGGATTTGGATTCTCTAGGATGTTTGAGCAGCAGACAACAGATGATATACCTAAAAAATAACCAAACTAGCAATCAAAGATATGACTTACAGGCATAGTCAAATCATTTCTAAACTAACTATTGAGAGAAAATCTGCAGTTAAAACCAGACTCCGGTTTTAATTGGCAGTCCTCCCTCCTTTAACAGTTAATATTACGTTGACACATCAACCAAACACTACACTGTTTATACAGTAGTTTATAGTCCATAGAACAGCCTTCAGCATGATGTTTGTCCCTGTTCCCCGAACAGTGTTAACGCATGGTGAACCACAGCGAGTGAAGACTTAACTCTTGACTAAAGCAGGATTCTATGAACTAAAGCAGGATTTGTAAGCAGGATTTGAGGGTGGTTTCCCTCCATCCCCAGACTCAGGGTGGGCAGGGGGCAAAGCAAGGCAGGCTGAATGACTGCAGTCTTTTGAGTCAAAAAGGTCTACTTGTTTGCTTTGGACACCGTTTCAACTCAGCAATGACAGATATATATTAAAGCTCACCTTAAAACTTTCAAGACTAAAAGATGTGGCGGTAAAGTCTGAGAAGGAACATATACATGTCCAATGAAGCCTAATCTAAACCTGCTTTTCAGTCACAATTTTGTAATTTGGATTGCATGCAATAGCTTATTTTTGGGTTGAAAGTGTTCCTAAAAGAATTTGTCCCAGACAGGATTCATCTGTTGTGGTGAAGAGTTCATGTTTCAGAGGGAAAGTACACGGAGTCATGGAAAGCTGAGACTGAACCACAACAGATAATGTAAGATGGAGAGATACAGAAAGCCTATTCCTTTTCTCCTTTTCTCCACTACATAGGACAATCCCAGTTGAAGTCTGTACCCTGTACTGTATAGTAGGGTCTGGTTTACAATCTTAATAACAGGCAGTCATTTTGGT
This sequence comes from Brachymystax lenok tsinlingensis, assembly GCA_030435695.1. Taxonomy (NCBI): domain Eukaryota; kingdom Metazoa; phylum Chordata; class Actinopteri; order Salmoniformes; family Salmonidae; genus Brachymystax; species Brachymystax lenok. Next base: position 24,369,148 of record CM059800.1, on the reverse strand, counting down.
TTACCATAGTTGATACAGGATTGTGAGAGTTTATTATTACCAGTTGTTTCATAACGTTCTACTTATCACAGCATGGGATAAGCATTAGAGCTCAGACGAACAGAAATAACACAACCCCCTTCCTTCAAACAAAACAACTGATTGTCAAGAGAAAATAATGCATTCTGAGACCAAACAAAGATCCCTATTAAACTACCCATTGTTTATGTTGAAATGATTTAGTTGTGGATTGTGAGGTCAAACTTGTGGACTCTGGTCTGCTCCAATGACTCTAAATACAGTCTAAAATAAGAGTCTTCGGGTTATATGTTCTTTCTGTGGACAGATCGGTGGTCAGATTGGCGACATGCTTTTTGAGAAGACCAAACAAAAGTGTTTTAGCTACAAGTAAAATGTTGCTCTAACCATTGTCGATCAGAAGTAATACTGTAGAATCCCCAGTAAATAATTTACCTGTCCTTGAAGAAGAAGGTCTCTCCTCTGATCTGGGCCACAGCATCAAACACCACAGGTTCATTACAGATGTCCATAGGAGTGACTGGGCCCTGGGTGGGAGGTAATGCGGGCTTGTCTGTACCAGCACCTGAGAGGAAAAGGAGAGGCAACATGGTGAGCATTGAGTAGATGAGATTGATATCCTTCAACAAGGATAAATACATTTGTTACCTGCAGGACATTCACCAAAGTACTCTGGTTATGAGCGGCGGGTGAAGTCATGGTTACACGTTATTTTAAAGGTACCTATATAATGACTTCATAACACATTCATAACCCATACATAACCCATAAGCAGTACATCAGAATTTCAAACTGACCATAGAGTTCCTGAATGCCCTTGATGTCGTCGTTGGACAGTCTAAAGTTCTTGGTGAAGGTGTACATGGGGGCCATCAGAGCACCAGGGTCCTGGGAGTGCTCCAAGCCCAGGGCATGGCCAAACTCATGGGCCGCAACCAGGAACAGACTGTAGCCTGGACAACACCAATAGGAGTGAGAGATACAGCAACACATATTCAAAGCATAACAAGTCAAGTTATATTCAGGTGAATGAGAATAGTTTCCATGTTGGGAAATTCCTGTTGGCCACTTTCCCTTCATTCTGCATAGACAATGAATGACTAAATACATGAATGAATAAAACAGAATAATAATACAAATGATTCAAATAAATAAACATCAATTGTCATTGTCCACTAAAACCACCTATAAACAAGCATAATGTCAAAGGTCATCGATTACATATTTACCTTGATCAGGACAGAAGCCCCACTTGCGGTCATCGTCGTAGCTCTTGATGGAGGCGCACCACATCTTGCCGTCGCTACGTCCAGAAGCGGTGCAACTGTCATAAGTGTCTCCAAGGAACGTGAAGGGGAACACACAGGGGGAACCCTCAGAGTTTCCTCCAACGGTGGACATGGCTGCATGGGTGAACAAAAATACATACAGTTGAAGTCGTAAGTTTACATACACCTTAGCCAAATACATTTAAACTCAGTTTATCACAATTCCTGACATTTAATCCTAGTAAACATTTCCTGTTTTAGGTCAGTTGGGATCACCACTTTATTGTGAAATGTCAGAATAATAGCAGAGATAATGATTTATTTCAGCTTGTATTTCTTTCATCACATTCCCAGTGGGTCAGAAGTTTACATACACTCAATTAGTATTTGGTAGCACTTCCTTTAAATTGTTTAACTTGGGTCAAACGTTTCAGGTAGCCTTCCACAAGCTTCCCACAATAAGTTGGGTGAATTTTGGCCCATTCCTCCTGACAGAGCTGGTGTAACTGAGTCAGGTTTGTAGGCCTCCTTGCTCGCACACACTTTTTCAGTTCTGCCCACAAATTTTCTACAGGATTGAGGTCAGCGCTTTGTGATGGCCACTCCAATACCTTGACTTTGTTGTCCTTAAGCCATTTTGCCACAACTTTGGAAGTATGCTTGGGGTCATTGTCCATTTGGAAGAACCATTTGTGACCAAGCTTTAACTTCCTGACTGATGTCTTGAGATGTTGCTTCAATATATCCACATAATTTTCCTCCCGCATGATGCCATCTATTTTGTGAAGTGCACCAGTCCCTCCTGCAGCAAAGCACCCCACAACATGATGCTGCCACCCCGTGCTTCACAGTTGGGATGGTGTTCTTCAGCTTGCAAGCCTCCCCTTTTTCCTCCACATAACAATGGTCATTATGGCCAAACAGTTCTATTTTTGTTTCATCAGACCAGAGGAAATTGTCCCCATGTGCAGTTGCAAACCGTAGTCTGGCTTTTTATGGCGGTTTTGGAGCAGTGGCTTCTTCCTTTCCGAGCGGGCTTTCAGGTTATGTCGATATATGACTTGTTTTACTGTGGTTATAGATACTTTTGTACCTGTTTCCTCCAGCATCTTCACAAGGTCCTTTGCTGTTGTTCTGGGATTGATTTGCACTTTTGCACTAAAGCACGTTCACCTCTAGGAGACAGAACGCGTCTCCTTCCTGAAGCGGTATGATAGCTGCGTGGTTCCATGGTGTTTATACTTGTGTACTATTGTTTTGTACCAATGAACATGGTTCTGACCCACTGGATTTGTGATACAGTGAATTATAAGTGAAATAATCTGTAAACATTTGTTGGAAAAATGACTTGTGCATTGCACAAAATAGATGTCCTAACCGACTTCCAAAACTATAGTTTGTTAACAAGAAATGTATGGAGTGGATGAAAAACAAGTTTTAATGACTCAGACCTAAGTGTATGTAAACTTCTGACTTAAACTGTATTTCAGGACCAAATTTACTTTTCTTTCTGTGCCGATGAGGTAGTGCTTAAAGTCATCAACTTGATTTGGGTTGAATTGCTAAATGGATTTGCTTGAGAAACTGCCATGACTGTAATGACATTGACATCAGATGTATTTTGTATCTACGGTATATCCAAAACAAAAACAAAACCACTCTCCAAAAAGTTGCTTTTCTTTTCCTGATAATATTATATCTGGGATCTGGGTTGGTACAGCACAGCACTGGGCCTGTGTAGTTTTTGAAGCAGGCTGCTTCTTATTCAGTGCTTCTTACACACAAGACTACACTGCACGCCAGCATTCCCAACCAATTAGAACCAGATGAAAACCTCAGCCTCTTTCCCTTTCTGCCTCTCTCTCTCACTCTCTTTCTCTCCCAATATCCCGCTCTCTCACTCTCCCGACTCTGCCCCAAACCCCTGAGCCAGGCCCACTGACACAATGGAAAATAACCCCCGCCTGCACCCACTCAGTAAAATACTTTTACAGTCATTCAGGAGACTAGCTGCTGCAAGACTGGAAACCATAGGTCTGGAACATTATAACATTATCCTACACCAATACATGGAGGCATCAGCACAGCACACCTTGACTGATAAATGCAAGCACCCAAGCTAGTGACCCAAGTTGACTCATAACCCGCAGTCCAGGGAGGATGGGTTTAGGGTAATTAAATATTGTGCGGCTGAAGGGTGGGTGGGTGGTGGGGCGGGTTGAATAAAGAGAGACAAAACCTTTAAAAAATCCATAATTGTTTAATTCTTGTGCAATTTATATAGGCTACATTGTTTTTTCTTTCATTATTTTAGGCTATCTGGTATTAGTGCATAGGCCTAAGCTTCAGGGCTTAACTATGCGTGTGCCAAATAGCCTACACCGCCAATCACCAAATAATGCTTTTGGGAATGGGTAGAAAAAGTTAACAATCCACAGAGGCAAAAAGGACAATGTCGCAGTTTAATTCCATAAGACAAAAAGCTGCAAAAGGAGAATTGAAAATAAATAGGAGGAAGGCCCAGAAAAGTAATGTTTAGAAAATATTTGGTGAAATGGTAAAAGAGGATTATAGCAGTACCGGCTATGTCATGTGTGATGATTGTGAAGTGCTACACAAATTCCACAGTCACAAGACGGAACTTCAAATAGGCCTATGGCATGTCAAGGGAACTGAAGCCTACTGTTTAGATTGGTTAATGGAAACTGAAATCTGGACACTGACTGTAGGTCTATAACCTCTCACATAGCCTTAAAAATAACTCCTGCAGAATTAAGCATTTCTTGCAATTCCTTTGACCTCAAGGCTTGGTTTTGCTCTCACATGCACTGTCAACTGTGAGTCTCCAAAATATGTCCAATCAACTGAATTTACCACAGGTGGACTCCAATCAAGTTGTAGAAACATCTCAAGGATGATCAATTGAAACAGGATGCACCTGATCTCAATTTCTCATAGCACAGGGTCTGAATAATTACACTAACGTTCAAAAGTTTGGGGTCACTTAGAAATGTCCTTGTTTTTGAAAGAAAAGCAATTTTTTGTCCATTAAAATAACATCAAATTGATCAGAAATACAGTGTAGACATTGTTAATGTTGTAAATGACTATTGTAGCTGGAAATGGCTGATTTTTGATGGAATATCTACATAGGCATACAGAGGCACATTATCAGCAACCATCACTCCTGTGTTCCAATGGCACGTTGTGTTAGCTAATCCAAGTTTATAATTTTAAAGGCTAATTAGATAATTAGAAAACCATTTTGCAATTATCTTAGCACAGCTGTTGTTCTCATTAAATAAGCAATAAAACTGGCCTTCTTTAGACTAGTTGAGTATCTGGAGCATCAGCATTTGTGGGTTCGATTACTTTCTTCTGAAACCCGTCAGTCTATTCTTGTTCTGAGAAATGAAGGCTATTCCATACGAGAAATTGCCAAGAAACTGAAGATCTCGTACAATGCTGTGTACCTCTCCCTTCACAGAACAGTGCAAACTGGCTCTAACCAGAAGAGAAAGAGGAGAGGGAGGCCCCGGTGCACAACTGAGCAAGAGGACAAGTACATTAGAGAGTCTAGTTTGAGAAACAGATGCCTCACAAGTCCTCAACTGGCAGCTTCATTAAATAGTACCTGCAAAACACCAGTCTCAAAGTCAACAGTGAAGAGGCGACTCCGGGATTCTGGCCTTCTAGGCAGAGTTGCAAAGAAAGAGCCATATCTCAGACTGGCCAATAAAAATAAAAGATTAAGATGGGCAAAAGGACACAGACACTGGACAGAGAAAGATTTATAAAAAAGTGTTATGGACAGACAAATCTAAGTTTGAGGTGTTCGGAACACAAAAAAGAACAGATGCAGAAAAAATGAAAAGATGCTGGAGGAGTGCTTGAAGCCATCTGTCAAGCATGGTGGAGGCAATGTGATGGTCTGGGGGTGCCTTGGTGGTGGTAAAGTGGGAGATTTGTACAGGGTAAAAGGGATCTTGAAGAAGGAATGCTATCACTCCATTTTGCAACGCCATGCCATACCCTGTGGACGGAGCTAAATTGGAGCCAATTTCCTCCTACAACAGGAAAATGACCCAAATCACAGCTCCAAACTACGCAATAACTATTTAGGGAAGAAACAGACAGCTGGTATTATGTCTATAATGGAGTGGCCAGCAGTCACCGGATCTCAACCCTATTGAGCTGTTGTGGGAGCAGCTTGACCATAAGAAGTGCCCATCAAGCCAATCCAATTTGTGGGAGGTGCTTCAGAAAGCATGGGGTGAAATCTCTTCAGATTTCCTCAACAAATTGACAACTAGAATGCCAAAGGTCTGCAAGGCTGTAATTGCTGCAAATGGAGGATTCTTTGACGAAAGCAAAGTTTGTAGGACACAATTATTATTTCAATAAAAAAAAATCATTATTTATAACCTTGTCAACGTCTTGACTATATTTCCTATTAATTTTGCAAATCATTTCATGTATGTTTTCATGGAAAACAAGGACATTTCTAAGTGACCCCAAACTTTTGAATGGTAGTGTATGTAAATAAGGTATTTCAGATTTTTATTTTTTATACATTTGCACAAAATTCTAAAAACCTGTTTTCGCTTTGTCATTGTGGGGTAATTACATTTTTTTTTAATAAGGCTGTAACGTAACAAAATGTGTGCACTGTATAATGACAGCTACATGTACAGTTGAAGTCGGAAGTTTACATACACTTAGGTTGGAGTCATTAAAAATTCAACCACTCCACAAATTTCTTGTTAACAAACTATAGTTTTGGCAAGTCGGTTAGGACATCTACTTTGTGCATGACACAAGTAATTTTTCCAACAATTGTTTACAGACAGAATATTTCACTTATAATGCACTGTATCACAATTCCAGTGGGTCAGAGGTTTACATACACTAAGTTGACTGTGCCTTTAAACAGCTTGGAAAATTCCAGAAAATTATGTCCTGGCTTTAGAAGCTTCTGACAGGCTAATTGACATAATTTGAGTCAATTGGAGGTGTACCTGTGGATGTATTTCAAGGCCTACCTTCAAACTCAGTGTTTCTTTGCTTGACATCATGAGAAAATCAAAAGAAATCAGCAAAAAATTGTAGACCTCCACAAGTCTGGTTCATCCTTGGGAGCAATTTCTAAACGCCTGAAGGTACCATGTTCATCTGTACAAACAATAGTACGCAAGTATAAACACCATGGGACCGCACAGCCGCCATACCACTCAGGAAGGAGACGTGTTCTGTCTCCTAGAGATGAACGTACTTTGGTGCGAAAAGTGCAAATCAATCCCAGAACAACAGCAAAGGACCTTGTGAAGATGCTGGAGGAAACAGGTACAAAAGTATCTATAGCCACAGTAAAAGCAGGTCCTATATTGACATAACCTGAAAGGCTGCTCAGCAAGGAAGAAGCCACTGCTCCAAAACTGCCATAAAAAAAGCCAGACTACAGTTTGCAACTGCACATGGGGACAAAGATCATACTTTTTGGCCTCTGGTCTGATTAAAAATAGAACTGTTTGGCCATAATGACCATCGTTATGTTTGGAGGAAAAAGGGGCAGGCTTGCAAGCTGAAGAACACCATCCCAACTGTGAAGCACGGGGGTGGCAGCATCATGTTGTGGGGGTGCTTTATTGCAGGAGGGACTGGTGCACTTCACAAACTAGATGGCATCATGAGGAAAGAAAATTATGTGGATATATTGAAGCTATCAGTCAGGAAGTTAAAGCTTGGTCACAAATGGGTATTCCAAATGGACAATGACCCCAAGCATACTTCCAAAGTTGTGGCAAAATGCCTTAAGGACAACAAAGTCAAGGTATTGGAGTGGCCATCACAAAGCCCTGACCTCAATCCCAAAGAACATTTGTTGTCAAAACTGAAAATGCGTGTGCGAGCAAGGAGGCCTACAAACCTGACTCAGTTACACCAGCTCTGTCAGGAGGAATGGGCCAAAACTCACCCAACTTATTGTTAGAAGGTTGTGGAAGGCTACCTGAAACGTTTGACCCAAGTTAAGCAATTCAAAGGCAATGCTACCAAATACTAATTGAGTGTATGTAAACTTCTGACCCACTGCGAATGTGATGAAAGAAATAAAAGCTGAAATAAATCACTACTATTATTCTGACATTTCACATTCTTAAAATAAAGTGGTGATCCTAACTGACCTAAGACAGGACATTTTTTACTAGGATTAAATGTCAGGAATTGGGTGAGGGCCTCAAATGTTCACTATCACATAATAGTTGGGCGGTTGCGGATGGGTTAATAGCAATAGTGGGCGGGTGAAGAAACAGCTGACCAGCGCACCACTAACACACGCTAGCACACACACACACACACACACAACCTGGCTCAAGTACAATCGAAAGCACACCTATATTTCAATATAATCCTCCGATTAAGGTTTCCATGCAACAGTTAGGTCTGTTGGATGCATCAGTGCCCTTAGCTGTTTGGGTTAACAAAGCTGATGAGGCTTGTATGCTACAGGGAAGGAGAGACCCCTTCGGGCTTAGGCAGTATGAACTGGGAACCCACCTGTTTCAGGGCAGAAACCGTAGGACTTGTCATTGTCATAGTTCTCAGTTGTAGCACACCAACGGTAGCCGTCGTCACGCCCCTGAGTGGTGCAACCATCATAGTTCTCCCCTTGGAACGTGAAGGGGAACTTACAGGGAGCTCCGTCCGGCGTTTCCACCCAGGGTGAACAGCACTGTAACACAGGAAGTTTAAGGAATTATGTATACAGAGTTTATAGTAGGTTTCCATAATTTAACAAAATGCCATGGCAGTTACGTTGAGCCTGAGTTTGGAGTGATTTCACAGATCCAATCTTAAGCTAACTGAACCGCATAATCATTCTTTGTCAGGGTGTTACACATCCACTCTGTCAAGACTAAAATGTTTATTGCTACAGTATATCAACAGTCTATAAAACTATCAACAAGAGACATGTTTCACAAGACTTCACTGAGTACGCCATTTTCTCAAGATCAAAGGATAACCAGTTAGGAAGTTTCATAAGACTGTTGGTCTCATATGAGTCTACTGTAAGCCTATATGTATCAATATGTCTTTGCGCTCATTTACGGTGAGTCTATACCCTAATGTCAGTACCATGGACAGCAACACAAACAGACAGACAAAAGGATTGATGAAAAGCTTCATGAATCTGGCCCAGCAACACAGAGAAGTGGGAGTGTTTTATGACCCAGACAACAACACTAGTTTCCCAGAATGGACTCCCACCCACTTGGTCCCAGTCCAACAGCAACACAGCTTCTTCTAACTAATCACAAACCTCTCATCTGGAGTAACTCCTGGCCAACTCCTCGTCAGAAACTATAGCTAAAACACCACAATAGACGTTCCTTGAGGGACTGCTGAATGCAGCACTCTTAACTTTATACACTCCATGTAGATATCAAAATGCACACTCTAACTGGTTTACACAATACATTCACAGGAACTCTTTAGAGGGAAAAGAAAAACACACCCAAGTGTGCTCCTACTCACACTCATGGGGACAGAAACCGTATTTGCCGTCGTCGTCAAAGTTGTATGTGGTGGAGCACCAGAGGAATCCATCATCACGGCCCTGATTGGTACAGCTGTTGTACTCCTTCCCCATAAACATGAAGGGGAACTTACAGAACTCCCCTCTGCATTACCAAACTTCACCTTCACAACTGTGGAGGGAGGGGATGGGGGTGAGATGGGGGTGAGGGGAGGAGATGGGGGTGAGGGAGGGGATGGGGGTGAGGGGAGGGGATGGGGGTGAGGGAGGGAGATGGGGTGAGGGGAGGGAGATGGGGGTTAGGGGAGGGAGATGGGGGTTAGGGAGGGAGATGGGGGTGAGGGGAGGAGATGGGGGTAAGGGGAGGGGGATGGGGATGGGGGTGAGGGGAGGGAGATAATCAAAAGAGCTCAAACAGAGCTGTATCAGATACCGTATGGTTCAGCTATCTCCATTTCATTGGATAAATGTTAACCTCAAATTGCTTTAAAAGCGTGGCATGTATGACCATGAATAAATAGGTAATAAGTAAAAACAAGTAGGTTTATATATCAGATCAGGATGAACTCTCATTTACAGACTTTATTTACAAATCACAGTACAGTCTCCAGTACCTTGTCCTTCCCCCAGGGTCCACTGCTCGTCGTCATCAAAGTGGGAGTCTCCCCCGGTGCCTGGTCCAGGAGCGAAGGCATGAGCCAGCAGACCATCTTTACCATCGAAGGGGTAGCCATCACCATGCTCTGTGGATTCACATAACAAGGGTTAAAACAAAAGGACTCAAGGCACAGATCAGTATACAATTACAGCCTTACTGGACGGATTCAACTCAGAATAGAACTGTCTCTGAAGGAGCTAGTGTACAACAGTGTAGATCACGTGTGGGATGGTGCCATGAAGACATGTAATGAAAACATGTAATTCTGGAATTGTTTTGACCACAAGTCAGTCAGACAATGACCTCTATATGTTCTTACTTGAGGTCTGGCCTCGTCACGAGAATATTTACTTTATGTGAGACACAGGGAACCCAGAGAAAGAGCAACTAGTAACTCACACATAGGCAGGCCTACGGTACTATACTATACGATTAGCAGCACTGAGCACCCAACATCTAATCTCCTTCCCAGCCACTTATGCCCTTTTGCGCAATAGCCGGATGATGAGTAGCCTGGTTAAACCAGTCTGAACGAAGGTGAGAGCAGAATTAAGTCTGGTTTAACTAGGCTACTCATCATCCGGCATTGCTGAGGTTTCATACAGTAAATTCAGCAGAATATAAAAGTCAAAACTGTTCTGTAATACTGTACCGTTGCGGCCAAAGTTAATCATGATGTCAGCCTCTCCATCCATGAGGCGGGTGAACTTGAGTGGGGTGACGTCACTCCACACTTTGAAGGCCCTTAAGAAGGCGTCATCAATAGTCTCCTCATCCAGGTCAGGAGAGTGGCCTAGAATCCTGAGAGGTGGAACACAGAGAGGAGAAGAAACTGAGGAGGAGACTCCGGCTGAGGATGTGCTGCATGATAAATCTTACATAATGGGTTATTACTGTGTGATTGACTAGGTATGCTTGAGGAAATGCACGTATTGCAAGCAGAAGAGGGACCAGTGTGAGCATATAAAACCCTAACACGTGAGACTCTCATCTATTTACAGGACAAAAGCTATAGAGCAGAGTTATCCTAAACCCCCTTCTGGACAAAAGTCCATCAGTCTTCAGGCCTTGCCTATGACTCATGTGGTTAGAATGCTTCATGAGACAGTCCAGCAACTAACCCCTGCTATGTGAGTCTGTCTGAGCAGGATAACCCTCTGTCTCTTGTTGTTTTGGTAAACTCCTCACCATATTTGTTTTCTCATGGTACATACAGTTAGTCTGTCTGAGCATTATGTCTAAATGGATGAATTACACCTCTCTGTCTCTTGTTGTTTTTGGTTAACTTCTCGCCATTTCTGTTTTTCCCATGGCACATACAGTGAGTCTGACTGGTCATGAGGACACAGAAAGGGCTGATGTAAACAACATAACTTTACTCTCTTCTTAACCTAAAATAAAAAAGATCAAACAAGCACACATTGTACAGGAATCTTGGAGTTAGCAGATTGTGGTTGGGATGGTGGGCAGCACATAGTTGAGGTTTTCATCTCCCCAAAACAAACTACAGGGGCTGGAGGAGTCATTTCCTTAGACATTTCCTTTGTTCAGCAGTCAGCACATTGCACAGCAACATGGGGAGTTATGTGGAGTACAACCCTATTGAACATGGGGTTCAAAGCCTACTGCACAACTCCCTATACCAAAACACTATTTGGGCCAAATGAACATGTTTTGACCACCGACCTGTAGGTGATGGCGTTTTGCTGCCACTTGGGTTTCCTGTGGAAGAAGTTGTATTGGGCAACATCAGGAACTCCACAGCGGGGCTTCTTCATGATCTCCACTGTTTTGGGGTCGATCTCGCCCGTCTCTTGCAGCGAGAAGAACTTCTGCATCTTCTTCAGGGTGTCCTTCAGCACCATGAGATTACATCTGTCTTGTGGACAGCCATAGAACTTGTTCAGATAGTGCTGCAGAGGGGAATAAAGACATGCCTATGACTTAATATAGGATATATTCTGATGCCTTCCTACTCTATATAGTGCATTCATCCATTTAGACATACTCTATCAATGAATGCATGAACATTTGTGTGCATTACACAATGGAACATCCCCACTGGGCACAGATGTCAATTCAATGTCTGTTCCACGTTGGTTCAGTGTAATTTAATTGAAATGACATAGAAACAATGTTGATTCAACCAGTGTGTGCCCAGTGGGTATCCAACTATTAGGTCTGAAGCCAAAACATTGAGTTTCATTAATGATTTGTCATTTTAAAGTAATTCACAAATGGTAGAAAGGCATTTAAGTTCTCTATTCCTGAATTTCTTGAAAATAACCGATAAAGTAGTTTGAGGCAAAAGTCACATTACATTCCCACTATGAAAAGTTATTTAAGGAACACTTACCAGAGCCACTTCTTTGTCTGTTTTTGGACTATCGTCTCCTGGGAACTTGATAATGGGCGAGGGGGCTGCAGAGGTTTTCTGGAGAAAGGCGATTAACTGTACCAAAAACACTTTGAGGACAAGGTGTCGGGGCTAAATGCCGTGTGGCACCCCATCTTTACCTGGTGGAGAATTGCTGTGTATGTAATCGGGATGGAGAAAAACAGAACGCTTGTGGGCTGGATGTAGTCCTCTTCTGTTGCTTTATCTTCTCCTCAACCGGACATTCTGCACTGCATCCCAGGTCTGTTAACTCAGTTGTGCTTACACATGCAATTTTTTATGCTGCTTTCCACGGGAAGTGTAGGCTACAGACTGCGCAGTCTCCCCAAACCGGGGAACGTTGAGGAAATGTAACCGGATACCTGTTCCAATTACGAGTTTACTGCGTAATTCCTAGCCTCCCTTGGCCTCTGTGGTCGGTTTTCTTTGCATTGTAGGATAGGCCTATTCGTTATATTTGAGCATACATTGAAGCGGGTACAATGATGGCACGAATCCAGCATAAATAGAAGATAGATTGAGAATGAAACCAAACAGCATAGAGTGCCTTTCTAGGCTACGGACGAACAGTGGCCATCGGCCGCGGGACAACAGGTAATGTCTTGTAACGCTTCGATCACACCGACAGGGCCTTTGCGCAAAATAGTACGCAGCATCATGGATGTGTATGCAACAAAAGTTCAACTTCTGCTACCATTTCTGTCAAGCTGTCTACACATACAGTTTGACGCATACATTCGATAAATTCAGTGTATGCACCACACAGAACGCACAGCAACTGCAATGGTGCAAGCCAAACTTAGTATTTCATTGGAAATGAATGTAATTCTGGTGTACCAACATGCGATCGTAGGTGTGTTCGAAGGCTGACGCTTCAAACACACAGACAGTGATTTGGCAAAATATTATGCAGCATCATCTGGATATGTATGCAACAACATTTCCACATTCACCTTCTGCTACCATTTCTGTCAAGCCATCCATACATATAGTTTGATGCATATGTTCAATAAATCCAACATATGCACCACACCGAACGCACTGCAACTACCTCTGCAACGCAATGCTGCAAGGCAAACACAGCTTTCATTGGAAATTAACTTAATTCTGGTGTACCAAAATGCAATGACTCTGTCGGTGTGTTCAAAGCGTAAGTGTTAGCAAATGTTTATGAGCTCCTATGCACCGAATTCATCCACTCAGTTTAACAAAATGTTAAAACCACTGAAGAAGTTGGACATGAGTTCAGCAAAGGCACTCTCTAACCAGGCCCTGAAGTTGAGAGTTCACCTGTTCTGTCCTGGCTACAGCGCCCCTCTTAAGACATTTCTGATTATGTTAGCAAAATGCCCACAAAAGGCATTAGCAAAAATGTTTACCTGACACCTGTTGCTGCAAGGAACAGTACATTTAGTATCCTAGGCCTAGGTGTGGATTAGGTAGAACCCATTTGAGTTCCATGTAAAACTCTTTCCAGAGAGAGTTCTACCTGGAACCTTAACGAGTTCTACCTGGAACCAAAAAGGGTTCTCCTATGGGTCTGCTGAAGAAACCTTTTGGAACCCTTTTTCTAAGAATGTACAAGCTTAGACCGCCTACTAATACTGTATCTTACCATAACCAAAATAATATATATATTTTTTATGTTATGTTAACAAAAAAAAAAAATATGTATAGCTTCAAATCATGATAAGAAAAGTAATGTTGCTCTCATAGACTAGGCTACATCAAGCACTAGCTATGTCAAGCACTAATTCCATGTGAACATGTCATGGAATGCACTTTATTCTGCTCTTTTTCACAGCTTCTGATAGTTTGCTGTTGGATGTTTGCTGTTCGGACTCTGATGGTGAACAGTGGTGCCAATGCCAATCAATGGAGGCAAAGTAAATCATCCCTTAATCTCTTCACACAGCCTCTGTGCTGATCTTGTGCGACTGTATTTTTATTCCAAAATGTTATTCTCAGTGTAATGCAATATGAGGTGAAAGGCTGTCATCTGGTGGTCATGCTGTGTAAATACATTATGTACTGAAAGAAGTGCAGTCAGGAAAATCATGGAAATATTTAATTGGGCACCACACAAGGCAACATAGACTTTGGCTAGCTGTCATTATCTCACTTAGAAAATGTGTTTTGTTTAAAGACATAGGTATTTCTTGACTCTTGTTTGTTACCTTTGTTTCCATACAGTATGCTACTGTACATTGTGCTGTATTGAACCAATGGCAGGCTTATTTGGCCCATATCATCAAGATGAATGTAGTCCCTTTAACATCGTATCCTTGAGCTGTTGTTATACTCTAGAACAGATATATAGTAAGTAGCCTTCCACGAGCCAAGGCAGCTCAATGGAGCAGGAGCCTGTCCTGTTTGGTGAGGCAGCTTGATGTACAACTACACCCCCTGGACAAGACACTAATCTATCTATCTCCTTAATGCTGAGTGCCATGCAGTGACTCAAACTCCCAACCTTCCAATCTCACAGCAGACATTTAACCACAAGGCCACTAAGTTGGTATAGATAAATAGGCCAACAGTATTTGCTCAAATGAACCTCCTTGATGCTTCATCATGAAAGGGTTGCGGATTTGTATCATTTCCCTCTAGTGGCTGAACAAAGCCATGCATCTCTTTCTCATCAGTAGCTCACATAGAGCAACACTAGGCCAGCCGCATCACATAGGCTCAGGATCTCTAAGAGATATCCTAACTCCATTTGACATCTCTTTGTTTCTCCTATCACTGTGGATTACCCCTGACAGTATGAATGTGGACTGACTCCATCATAGAGGAAGCCAAAGGACTTTACCCAGAGATCTGACAGACAGATGGATATACTGTAGCTAGCAAATAGGATTTCTGTGGCTTATCTCACAAACCAATTTCCTGTGCTTTTAGCCAAGAGTACAGTACATTTTTCATAGCATAGGCCTGTTTGTGGCTGAAGCAGAGCAAATGTAACATCCATTTGCCTACAATATCCTGGGCCTGTCACTGCAGAGCAGGGCTTCATTTCATGCACTGATACATGCAGCCATCTGCGCAGACTGACACGCAGGGAGTGGGACACACACACACACACACACACACACACACACACACACACACACACACTCACTCACAGATCTCTCACAGCTCTGACAAATAGAGAGGGAGGCCCATTAAATGTACATGCACCCTGCCTTTTCCAAATAGAAAATGCTGAGGCGTGTAAACTTGGGTAACAGCTAAGTGAATGCCTTTTTGCATATGAATGCAAATTTGCGGGGATACGGGAATAAAGAGATTGAGATGATAAACTTTGATTTGCATGTAAATTGTTTCTTTTATTCTCTGTTTGTTTACTGCCACATCTCCTTTAGATTGAAGGCAGCGACTCTCTCGCTCCTCCATGTGTGTGTACGTGTGTGTGTGTTCTTGTTGTTTTGATTGCAAATGTCTGCATGTGTTGATCCCCTCCTTTGTATTTTATGTCGTCTTGATGGTTGACTTTTAAAGGGAAACAAACGTGATTGTAATAGAATATGCCGTATAGTACTTCTATCATTTACAGTATATAACTTCATACATAGCACAGGGCCTTAACATAATCATGAACATCCCACATATATTTGATTTAATGGCTAGCAGAGATTTTCTTTCCATAGGGAAGATGTTCAGTTTGATGTGCAATATGCTTACTCTAGTCTTCTCAAATTGTATTTGTCACATGCGCTAAATACAACAGGTGTAGGCCTTACCGTGAAATGCAAACTTACAAGCCATTAACCAACAATGCAGTTCAAGAAATAGAGTTAAGAAAATATTTACTAAATAACCTAAAGTAAAAAATAAAATGAAAAGTAACTCAATAAAATAACTATAACGAGGCTATATACAGGGTTACAGCTTAGTCAAGGTAAAATTTACATGTAGGTAATGCGGTTAGAGTGACTATGCATAGATAATGGGGGTGTCAATGTAAATAGTCCGGGTGGCCATGTTATTTATTGTTCAGCAATTTTATGGCTTGGGTGTAGAAGCTTCTAAGGAGCCTTTTGGACCTAGACTTGGTGCTTCGGTACCGCTTGCCGTGCGGTAGCAGAGAGAGCAGTCTATGACCTAGGTGACTGGGGACTTCAACTATTTTTTCTGACACCGCCTAGTACAGTTGAAGTCGGAAGTTTACATACACTTAGGTTGGAGTCATTAAAACTTGTTTTTCAACCGCTCCACACATTTCTTGTTAACAAACTATAGTTTTGGCAAGTCGGTTAGGACATCTACTTTGTGCATGACACAAGTAATTTTTACAACAATTGTTTACAGACAGATTATTTCACTTATAACTCACTGTATCACAATTCTAGTGGGTCAGAAGTTTACATACACTAAGTTGTCTGTGCCTTTAAACAGCTTGGAAAATTCCAGAAAAATATGTCCTGGCTTCTGATAGGCTAATTTACATAATTTGAGTCAATTGGAGGTGTACCTGTGGATGTACTTCAAGGCCTACCTTCAAACTCAGTGCCTCTTTGCTTGTGTCACGTCCTGGCCAAAGATAGCCCGTTTTGGCTGCTCATTTGTGTTGTTGGTCAGGACGTGATCAGGGGTGTGTTTTGTTTCTATGTTGGTTGGTTTGGGTTCCCAATTAGAGGCAGCTGTTAGTCGTTGTCTCTAATTGGGAATCCTATTTAGGTTGTGTAGTCCCCCACCTGTGTGTGGGATATTGTTTATGTTCAGCGTGTTAGTTGCTGTTGTGCGCTACACTTTGAGTGACGATCGTTGTGTTCTTACTTTTGTTTCGTTGAGTTCAACTTAATAAATTATGTTTTACTCAACCCAGCACGCTGCGCCTTGGTCCGTCTTTGAAGATCGTGACAGCTTGACATCATGGGAAAATCTAAAGAAATCAGCCAAGACCTCAGAAAAAAAATTGTAGACCTCCACAAGTCTGGTTCATCCTTGGGAGCAATTTCCAAACGCCTGAAGGTACCACGTTCATCTGTAGAAACAATAGTACGCAAGTATAAACACCATGGGACCACGCAGCCATCATACGGCACAGGAAGGATACGCGTTCTGTCTCCTAGAGATGAACGTACTTTGGTGCGGAAAGTGCAAATCAATCCCAGAACAACAGCAAAGGATCTTGGAAGAAACAGGTATAAAAGTATCTATATATCGACATAACCTGAAAGGCCACTCAGCAAGGAAGAAGCCACTGCTCCAAAACTGCCATTAAAAAGTCAAACTAAGGTTTGCAACTGGGGAAGGGGGGGTACCTAGTCAGTTGTACAACTAAATGCCTTAGACTGAAATGTGTCTTCCGCATTTAACCAAACCCCTCTGAATCAGAGAGGTGCGGGGGGGGGGCTGCCTTAATCGACATCCACGTCTTCAGGGAACAGTGGTTTAACTGCCTTGTTTTTGGAGAAATGTCCTCTGGTCTGATGAAACAAAAATATAACTGTTTGGCCATAATGACCATTGTCATGTTTGGCGGAAAAAGGGGGAGGCTTGCAAGACAAAGAACACCATCCCAACCTTGAAGCACAGGGGGTGGCGGCATCATGTTGTGGGGGTGCTTTGCTGCAGGAGGGACTGGTGCACTTCACAACATAGATGGATGGCATCATGAGGCAGGACAATTATGTGGATATATTGAAGCTACATCTCAAGACATCAGTCAGGAAGTTAAAGCTTGGTCGCAAATGGGTCTTCCAAATGGACAATGACCCCAAGCATAATTCCAAAGTTGTGGCAAAATGGCCTAAGGACATCAAAGTCAAGGTATTGGAGTGGCCATCACAAAGCCCTGACCTCAATCCCATAGAACATTTGTGGGCAGAACTGAAAAAGCATGTGCGAGCAAGGAGGTCTACAAACCTGACTCAGTTACACCAGCTCTGTCAGGAGGAATGGGCCAAAATTCACCCAACTTATTGTGGGAAGCTTGTGGAAGGCTACCTGAAACGTTTGACCCAAGTTAAACAATTTAAAGGCAAATACTAATTGAGTGTATGTAAACTCCTGACCCACTGGAAATGTGATGAAATAAATAAAAGCTGAAAAAAAATATTCTCTCTGCTATTATTCTGATATTTCACATTCTTAAAATAAAGTGGTGATCCTAACTGACCTAAGACGGATTTTTTACTATGATTAATTGTCAGGAATTGTGAAAAACTGAGTTTGAATGTATTTGGCTAAGGTGTATGTAAACTTCCGACTTCAACTGTATATAGGTCCTGGATGGCAAGAAGCTTGGCCCCAGTGATGTACTGGGCTGTATGCACTACCCTCAGCGCCTTACGGTCGGATGCAGAGTAGTTGCCATACCAGGCAGTGATGCAACCAGTCAGGATGCTCTCGATGGTGCAGCTGTATAACTTTTTGAGGATCTGGGGACTCATGCCAAATCTTTTTCAGTCTCTTGAGGGAAAAAGCATTGTTGTGCCCTCTTCATGACTTTCTTGGTGTGTTTGGACCATGATAGTTTGTTGGTGATGTGAACATCAAGGAACTTAACTCTCGACCAGCTCCGCTTCAGCCCTGTTGATTTGAATGGGGGCATGTTTGGCCCTCCTTTTCTTGTAGTCCATTAACAACCCTTTTGTCTTGCTCATGTTGAGGGAGAGGTTGTTGTCCTGGCACCACACTGCCAGGTCTCTGACCTCCTCCCTATAGGCTGTCTCATCGTTGTCGGTGATCAGGCTACCACCAGTACTCTGTAATCTAGTTGCATGCCACACATACCCATGTCATTAATATACCATTGGTAGCTTTCTCAAATGTGAACAGTGGCCCTTTTGTGGATGGGGATGTGACCAATGATGTATTTAAACCCTGGAATGCTAATGCTGTTTATTGGCCAATGAGAGGCTTTGAAGACCAGAAGGAGCTGTCTAGGACTGAGTGGAATTCTACAGTATTTCAATTCAATGTTTCAAGTACAAAATGACATGTATTTAAGTATTTTTGTTGTTGTAGCAGTGACATTAACATTAGTGTTATTTTCTTTTTAATTTGAGTAAATTGTTTTCATTATATTTTTTCATATATTTTTTTAAGTGTGCATGAAGGTGTCTGTAATAGAATAAAAAAACAAATGTAGATATTCATAAATGCATATAAAGCGGTGGGGGAGTGCCAAGATGGAGGCGCGGTGGCTTCAAAACAGCGCCCCCCTGTCAGTCATCTAGTGTATATATAAATCACTGGATGTGACAAGGGATGGGAATGGGACAGACTGGACAGACTGGACATGAAGGGTTTCTTCTACTGTATCAAGCCTCTCCAGTGGTCCTTGGTCTGCTCCAGTACTACTGATTGAACCCAGTCCAACAGAAGACACACACACACGTACGCACACACCCTTCCTTTGGTCCTCTGGCTCTTCTTAGAAGCCACCCAGATCCTCTGATGAATCACCAAACCTCTTCATGATTCTCTAAATGTCCAACATGGTAAAAGTCACGGTTCCTCTACATACACTTCCACCCTCTCCTCTCACTCAAAGTTGTAGAGAGGTTCTGGTAGTAGTAGAACTTAGGAGGATGGAGTGGCACACACAGCTTTGAGTGAAACAGACTGGGCCTGGGAAAGCCATGTCCCTCCTTACATGCCTTTGTATTCGAGTCGATGTGGTGGAATGGAATCGTAGTTGTTATGTTGAGAGCAATTAAGATTGACGCAGAGAGGTTGACAATCAGTCTGGTAGAATTGGTTGTTTGAAATGATTAAGCAATGGTTGCTGAGTAAACAACAACAACATCTTCCCCCTGACCAATTCATTTATTTTAGATAAGTTAATAAGGCTAAGCACTGTGTTAGCAAATAGTATGACACATATTATATCACTCAGTTTTAAGCATTGTGTTGATGAATTATAGAACATAAATCCATTATCTTGGACATATTTTATTTATAAGCGCGCTAAGACACTTCAGCACTACTGGGTCATTATTGTTGCATATTGTGTCACTGCTCCTCTCCACACCTGGGCTCAAATACTATTTAAAAACATTAAAATCCTTTATATGTACTTGGTTGAGCTTGCCTGTCGTAATTAACCAATAGAATAGTCCCAAAAGTGTAAACCCTTCCCATCTGACACTTTTATATAATACACTTTTATTAATATTTCACGGATTTGAAATATTTCAAATAGTATTTGAACCCAGGTCTGCTCCTCTTGGATGCTTGCAAACTACCAAAGTTTGTTGAAATGCAATGAATCACAGCTTTTGACTGACTGACGTGTTGTATGTGAAATCTGAGAGCCCGGCCCAGAGAGCAACATGAACAGAATTGTTTTATTTAATGCTTTTTCCCTCCATTCTGTTTCTCTTTTAGTGTTGCCGTGTAAACACTGATGCAATAACTCATTCCATTCTAGCGCTGAGATGAAGAGACTTGCGTCTCGTCTCCCGTGGCTCCTCTCCATCTCAATAATAGGTCAACAGCTGTATTTAAAAAATGTATAGAACTTTTGGCAGTTGCAAAGGTTAGCAGCGGTGGCGGCGCTCCGAGATGCAATTGGAGCTCAGATCAGTAGTGAATCTCTATGGAGATGAGGGAGGAAGAGGTGGCTTTGATGAGTGCAGCATGTAAATGATTTGTATTGTGTTTATAGGACATGGGGCCGACCCTGGCCATGCGTCACTACCAGGCAGAGAGCCTCATGCTCCTGCTGCTCCACTCTGTGGTGGGGCCTCGCAAATACACATCATATAATTTACCAAGAGAGAGCAAGGCATCAGAACCTAGTCTTTGGGCTTTGTTCTCTCTCTCTCTCTCTCTCTCTCTCTCTCTCTCTCTCTCTCTCTCTCTCAGACAACAGGGATTTAGATCAGGCATCAGGGTTTTTAATGTGAAGTGGTACATATATCATTTTGTCATCTCAATACAAGACAGCTCAACAATCAGTTTGTAAAAGAATCAGCACCACTAGGCAATGATGGCACCGTTGGGGCTGTATGTATATGTTTTAGAGAAATTCAAATATTGATGCATTTTGCACGTCTAAGACAAATTACTCTCAAAAGATATCCCAGAGAGGTAAGTACCCGGACATGGAAATGAAATATGAATGGTTACCTTGAATTGCTTTTAGTAATTGTAAAATATTCAAAGTGGTATTTATGGAATGGAAAGCCTCACTCCCCTGCTTGCTATGCACAGGCTGGCAGGCTGACAGTAGGGGATTAATTTTTCAGTGGTTGTTCTGATTCGGCCGTCACAGAAGAAAATGAATAGCCTTGATAAGTCATGTTCAGGTTTGGATGTACCTGCACCGCTGGTGAGGGATGTGAATGAAATATGATGTAAGTGAGTGAAAGCATTCTGTCTGACAGTCTGACAGTTCTAAGAGCTCAGCTGCAGATTAGCTCCTGATGCTGTTTGTACATGTCAGGTGGGGACAGAAAACTGTTTCTAGTGATTACTGTTTGTGAAGGAAATTAGCATGATGAGTAGAAATTACATGTAGTCAATCAATGGTCTTAATTTCTTTACCCCGTGGCCTGTGTATGTTTTAAAGAGCATATCATGTTTTGTTTTAAAGAGCTGTAATATATTTTCCAGTCCTATTTCTGATCTCAAGCTAGTAATTTAGCTTCCTTCCTTCTTTGAAAGATATACATATTTCATAGTGCTTTGTGATAGAAGAACACATGTGAGATTCCTTATTTTAGTAAATGCGCTCCAGTTGTTAAGTTTGACCTATAGTAAATCTGATGAAAAAAAAAAAAACACAGTAGAATAGTAACTACCTGTACCTGTATGACTGACTCTTAATGGAGGGTATGTATAGGCGCTTTAGAAGGACATGTTCCCAGGCCCCATTACCTTGTCTCTGGGGAGAGGGAGAGCAGATGCCTAGGCCCAGGCTAGGAGAACACAAATCCCTCTTTGAACATGAGGTGGTGGAGCGCCTCTCTAATCCATTCTCCCTTCTCTCCTTCTTTCCAGGGGGCTCGTGTCATCACCTGGCTGCCACTAATATATTCCAACCCTAGTCTGTCGTCTTAATAATGTGTTGTTCTTTGTGTGTGGAGTGTGCCATTGTGTGTGTGGAGTGTGCCATTGTGTGTGTGGAGTGTGACATTGTGTGTGTGGGTGTGTGACTGTGTGTGCGACACAGTGTGTGTGTGTGTGTGATTGTGATGTGTGTGACACTGTGTGTGTCTGTGTGTGCTTAGTGGCTGAGATGACCTCATCGTTGAGTATAGCCTGTCTGCCTCTCTGTAGTCTAATGTGAGGTCTCCAGCAGCTTGTCCCATATGTGTAATACACCCAGGTAAACAGGCTTAATCTGCTTTGGGCTTGCATACAGAGCAGACAGAATTTGATTTGATGTGTATCTACCCGCTTTACATCAAACAGCACATTTCAACAGCTGGCCTCAATATGAGTTTTGACATGTTTTTTTCTTTTCTTTTCTTTTAAACTTAAATCTCCCTCACATCCGAACTGGTTCAAACAAATCTCCCTCAGTCACCTTATTGGCCTTGCTTCCTGGAAAAACGTAATAGCTTTAAAGCTCAATATGGCATTGTTATGGTTTCGTACCCTCTGTCACAAATTCCAGACAGAAATGAATTTCCTATTCCCTGTCAATAACACCCAGAGTATCACCTCTGAAAGTGAGGAAGCATGATTCAATAAACCTGTCACTTCTTTTTCACTTTGACCCATTGTTACCCTTGTTAGTCCTGGGAGTTGGATTACCATTGCTTTTCCACCATGTATGTAACCTATATAGCCTTCCCAAGAAACAGAAACACATCAGACTGGCTATATCAGTTCCTCTTTGGCCCACACTGTCCACATACCTCAGTCATTGTGCAACTGTTTTCAGGCCTCTCTCAGAATCACACACTGGTAAAGAAGTCGCCTGTGCTGGACATTTTTAATGTTTGTGCTTTTCTATGTTCATGCAAGTGACTGACTGAACGAATCCTCACTATCAGTAGCTGCAATTTGGCAGTACGCCCAGACCTTTGTTTTGAGAACGAGAGATATCTCAGTTTCAAGGTCTCGGCTTAGAGAGAAGAAGCCTTGTGAGGTATTGGTCTGTCACATG
Organism: Brachymystax lenok tsinlingensis; assembly: GCA_030435695.1. NCBI lineage: Eukaryota > Metazoa > Chordata > Actinopteri > Salmoniformes > Salmonidae > Brachymystax > Brachymystax lenok. Next base: position 24,346,201 of record CM059800.1, on the reverse strand, counting down.
TTATGAGCCAGTATTGGTTGGTCACATGAATGAAACAAAACAGTAATGATGAATTAATTATGCAAATATAACTTGTCTGTGTATTGCCGTATATAAGACAACTGCTGGGACTGCCACAGCAGAGCTCCTGATTGACATGTGTACTATAGTGCATTGAGTTGGTTGGAACCTCTCCAGCACACTGATAGTAATAAAGGACAATTAATTTAAGATTGACTTCAAGTGTACCTGGTTGTAATTTCCACAACACATAGTATATACAGTATATATTTTACCTTTATTTAACTAGGCAAGTCAGTTAAGAACAAATTCTTATTTACAATGACAGCCTACCCCGGACAACGCTGGGCCAATTGTGCACCACCCTATGGGACTCCCAATCACAGCCAGATGTGATGCAGCCTGTATTCAAACCAGGGACTGCAGTGATACCTCTTGCACTGAGATGCCTTGCCTTAGTCCACTGCGCCACTCGGGAACCTTATATCACTGATTCACTTTTAGTCACGTAGCCTTAAACTAGTGGCCTTGTTGATCCAGATATGAAGACACTATTACTCATCACGCAACTCTTCAGACTGCAGAGGCATGCTACTGGATGTTGTCACCACAGAGACACTACCCTGGCCTGGCCTGCATGTTAGGTTATGAAAACAGCATTGTGTTGTGATGCGTGTTAGCAGGCGGCGGCCCGGAGGTGGTTCCATGTATGAGCCAGTGTTTTGGTCATGGAAGCCCATGCCTCCTCCTATTCCTGCAGCCTGTGATCTAGGATATGGGTCCTGTTGTATAGACCTGCCAGTCTGTGGCCCGTAGGCCCCCTCTCTAACTAAGCACCGGATGGCATGCCACCTCTCTCCTTTCTCCGCCCGCCCGCCAGGGATGTTAGTTTACAGGATATTGGGAAAGACCTGTGTCAGGAAGTGGAGGCCCACAGGCCATTGGGGAGCGGAGGTGGTGTTTCTCTAGATTACTGTATCACCTCTCTCTCTCTCCAGGTAACAGCAGAAGTTATGTCTGATGGATGACAGGTTTGTGTGTTTGGGGGTTTGTAAAGCACTGGGATCAGAGCCTTGTGTTGAGCACAGGATGTTGGTGGCACCTTAATTGGGGAGGACGGGCTCGTGGTAATGGCTGGAGCGGAATTCGTGGAATGGTATCAAATACATCAAACACATGGTTTGATGCCATTCCATTTGCTCAGTTCCAGCCATTATTATGAGCCGTCCTCCCCTCAGCAGTCTCCACTGGTGTTAAGATACCCAAATATGAATGAACTCTCTATATTTATATACTAAAGACAGGTTGTGTATTAGGCTTTTGCGTTATGTTTGTGTAGTAGGTTTGTGTATTAGGTTTGTGTAGTAGGTGTGTGTATTGGGTTTGTGTAGTGGGTTTGTGTAGTAGGTTTGTCTAGTAGGTTTGTGTAGTAGGTTTGTGTATTATGTTTGTGTAGTGGTTTTGTTTTGTGTAGTGGGTTTGTGTATTAGGTGTGTGTAGTAGGTTTGTGTAGTAGGTTTGTGTAGTAGGTTGTGTGTAGTGGATTTGTGTATTAAGTTTATGTAGTAGGTTTGTGTAGTAGGTTTGTGTAGTAGGTTTGTGTATTTTGTTTGTGTAGTGGTTTTGTTTTGTGTAGTGGGTTTGTGTATTAGGTGTGTGTAGTAGGTTTGTGTAGTAGGTTTGTGTAGTAGGTGTGTGTAGTGGGTTTGTGTATTAAGTTTATGTAGTAGGTTTGTGTAGTGGGTTTGTGTAGTGGGTTTGTGTAGTACGTTTGTGTATTATGTGTGTGTAGTGGTTTTGTGTATTATGTTTGTGTATTATGTTTGTGTAGTGGGTTAGTGTAGTGGTTTGTGTATTATGTTTGTGTAGTAGTTTTGTGTAGTGGGTTTGTTTATTAGGTTTGTGTATTAAGTTTGTGTAGTAGGTTTGTGTAGTAGGTTTGTGTATTATGTCTGTGTATTATGTTAAAGACAGGTTGTGTATTAGGCTTTATGCTTATGTTTGTGTAATAGGTTTGTGTAGTGGGTTTGTGTATTAAGTTTGTGTAGTAGTTTTGTGTAGTGGGTTTGTGTAGTGGTTTGTGTATTAAGTTTGTGTAGTAGTTTTGTGTAGTGGGTTTGTCTATTAGGTTTGTGTATTACGTTTGTGTAGTAGGTTTGTGTATTATGTTTGTGTATTATGTTTGTCTAGTAGGTTTGTCTAGTAGTTTTGTGTAGTGGGTTTGTTTATTAGGTTTGTGTATTATGTTTGTGTAGTGGTTTTGTGTAGTGGGTTTGTGTAGTAGGTTTGTGTAGTAGGTGTGTGTAGTGGGTTTGTGTATTAAGTTTATGTAGTTGGTTTGTGTAGTGGGTTTGTGTAGTGGGTTTGTGTAGTAAGTTAGGGTATTATGTGTGTGTAGTGGTTTTGTGTATTATGTTTGTGTATTATGTTTGTGTAGTGCGTTTGTGTAGTGGGTTTGTGTATTACGTTTGTGTAGTAGTTTTGTGTAGTGGGTTTGTTTATTAGGTTTGTGTATTACGTTTGTGTAGTAGGTTTGTCTAGTAGTTTTGTGTAGTGGGTTTGTTTATTGGGTTTGTGTAGTGGGTTTGTAAAGTAAGTTAGGGTATTATGTGTGTGTAGTGGTTTTGTGTATTATGTTTGTGTATTATGTTTGTGTAGTACGTTTGTGTAGTGGGTTTGTGTATTACGTTTGTGTAGTAGTTTTGTGTAGTGGTTTTGTGTAGTAGGTTTGTGTAGTAGGTTTGTGTAGTAGGTTTGTGTAGTGGGTTTGTGTAGTAGGTTTTTGTAGTGGGTTTGTGTAGTAGGTTTGTGCCGTAGGTTTGTGCCGTAGGTTTGTGTAGTAGGTTTGTGTAGTAAGTTTGTGTATTATGTTTGTGAAGTAGGTTTGTGTATTATGTTTGTGTAGTGGTTTTGTGTATTGGGTTCGTCTATTAGGTTTGTGTATTAAGTTTGTGTAGTAGGTTTGTTATCCTCTAGTTTTCAGTGCATGTTTCTTAGTTGGGGTATGAACATTTTATTTCTATATAAAATAACTAAAGGCACATGACAGGCAGTCACATGTTAGACAGAGTGTATTTTATCTTTAATATGGGAATGTGACAGGGAATGAAATGAATCAGTGCTCTGTGCTAACCCCAGCAGCATTAATATGCAACCCAGATAGACGACTTAACTGTAATTTATATGATATTCCCAGAAGAATCATTATTATTCCCAGGTCTTGGCAGGAACATTTGGCCTATAAAGAAATTAACTTTGTCTCTTTGCTAAGTACACCAATACATCAGGCTGTAATCTCGACCATAGATTAATCATATTTCATATTACGCAAGGCGAATGTATTCATATTGCATATTTTTCTAATTTCTCCTGTCTGACCATCTGTATGTATTTAGTTTTACGAAGATGAATCCTCTGATCCTATTGGGTCAGGACTGGAGGCAAGTGTTTTTATTAAACCAATAGGAGTAAATAAGAGCTGGTGTCAGGACGTAATCCTACACATCATTTTTTATATCTCTGTAATATATCAGGGACAGTGATTTCCCTCACCAACAGCATTGTTAGACCCGCTTTGGTGATTACGGTGTGTGTTTATGTTTGTGTGTGTGTAGTGTGTGTGTGTGTGTGTGTGTATAGTGTGCATGTGTTGTGTGTGTAGTGTGTGTTTTGAACAACGGTGAATGGGTGGGGGCGGACAATATGCCCTGAAATTTCCTACAGCATTGTGAATATCACTGGCATATGAAATTGCACTCTGTGTCCTCAGATCAGAGTGCTTAATCATTTAAGAGGACCAATCCTTGAAGGGATTACAGGGAGGGGGTGAGAATGGGGAAGGGAGGTGGTGAGGAGAGGTCTGAGAGAGGTGGGAGAGGGGGGATATTGAGGCCTATTGGGTTTGAGAGAGGGAAGTGCAGAGGTCATCATTCTACATTGCCTCTGTTGACCCAAATTCTACAATACCCTGATTATAATTTTCCCAGGATGGAAAGTATTAATTCTGATCTCTTTTCTCTGGTTAAATGTGTAACCTTTTTAATAATAAGACGACTCAAGATGACTAAATGATGAAATTGGTCAGGTCAGGTTATGTATGATTTGAGGTTTACTTGACACAGGTTGTGCACAATGTGCACACTCACCTAACAGCAAACCACACTAACTGCACAGTATGTTTGTTTGTTACTGTATGTCCGCAGTCTTACAGTACATTTGCACCCTGAAATTCACTGATGTTCTACACTTGTCTGGTCTTCCCTAAGGCATCTCCCCTAGTGTTAGACAAGACGTGCAGATGGAGGTACAGACAGATTGCTACTGGTGTTAATGTTAATGTAAACGATCGGCCTGTCAGGCAGAGCTTGTGTTTCTTAATCTCCTGCTTCTGCCTTAACATGATCAAAGGGATGCAAATAGAAGCCTGTATTGATTTACGGCACCAGGCCTGTTTATGCATTTATGTCACCTATCTGCAGTCCCATCTGGGTTTTAAAACTCCTGTAAAACTTCCTGGAACCCATAGATGTCAGTCTCCGTAAAGCAGTGATTCTCTGGCTCTATGGGTCGCATGTTCCTGTCACAATTAAGTTATGAGTGAGGATTTAGATACAAAGCAGATGATTATTTTGACCTTATGTTTGGTTTGGGTTACAGATGGGATGCTATTCAGACTTTAATCCCCCAGCTCCTCATCCTGTCAACCTTTACTCATACCCTACTTTCTGTCTGGTATGTTACAACATACAGTAAAGTACCCATGTTGGGTCTTCATTTGAGCCAGTTTGCTACAGCAGGAAAATAATCCTGCAGCAACAGGAAGTAGGAATTATTATGTGTAATATATTTAATGGACATTTTTGTAGGGGTTGATAAATTTTTTCGTAAGGGAGAATCATTTTTTTTTTTTACAAACTTCAGAAGCCTCCTCTAACTCCCAGGCCCAACGATCTGAACAGCACCCATAGACTCCTCTAACTCCCAGGGCCAACGATCTGAACAGCACCCATAGACTCCTCTAACTCCCAGGGCCAGCGATCTGAACAGCACCCATAGGCTCCTCTAACTCCCAGGCCCAGCGATCTGAACAGCACCCATAGGCTCCTCTAATTCCCAGGCCCAGCGATCTGAACAGCACCCATAGGCTCCTCTAATTCCCAGGCCCAGCGATCTGAACAGCACCCATAGACTCCTCTAACTCCCAGGCCCAGCGATCTGAACAGCACCCGTAGGCTCCTCTAACTCCCAGGCCCAGCGATCTGAACAGCACCCATAGGCTCCTCTAACTCCCAGGCCCAGCGATCTGAACAGCACCCGTAGGCTCCTCTAACTCCCAGGCCCAGTGATCTGAACAGCACACATAGGCTCCTCTAACTCCCAGGCCCAGCGATCTGAACAGCACCCATAGGCTCCTCTAACTCCCAGGCCCAGTGATCTGAACAGCACCCATAGACTCCTCTAACTCCCAGGCCCAGCGATCTGAACAGCACCCATAGGCTCCTCTAACTCCCAGGCCCAGCGATCTGAACAGCACCCATAGGCTCCTTTAGCGCCCAGGCAATCTGAACAGCCACAATGAACTCTCTGTCACAATAAGGCATGCTGATTAGGACAGCCATTGCAGGAAAATGAAAATGAATTCATATGGCTCTGGAGAAGTGTCGTATGGAATTGTCGCCAGCCAGGGTCAGCCTTCCAGACGGCTAGTGTATGCAAAGTAATTCATCCACTCGCATTATCCCAATAATGATATATTTCAAGGATTATGAATTGGGATGTTTCCTCGCTACAACGCTTTAAATTATATTTAGGAGAGGGGCGCTAAGATTACTCCTGCCCTTTAATTTCAGAGACGGAGCACGTTGTCACCATCTGCATGAAATCTTATTGTAATAGCAAAGAGCAATTTGTGGGGTATAATCACCTAGGCGACCATTACACCAATGGCCCGGCCCGCCCGCCTTCCAATCCCATTCTTCAACAGAGCGTTTAGTGCCATTGTGGGGGAATGTGTCGTGCGTTAAGACTGGTTGAATTAGAAAATAAAAATGAAAGAGCGGAATGATTTTTATTCATGTGAGTTCCTCTCATGGAACATTAATGCACTTCGTTGCTACCTTTGGAAATGTATGCAGAATGAGAAACATTTCCAACAGCTTCTGCATGATTGTATAGCCTCTCCTCTTCTGTTTTTTCAAGTATTAACTAACAAATGTGTTTTTCTCTTCGCAATATATCCTGTGATCAATCATTGGTTCTTATAACAGTCACACTTTGTTGCTATATGTTTTCATATCTGCAAAAAAGTAGCTGAGTGTAGGTCTAACATGTCAAAGTAGTACTGTACATGTCAAAGTAGAAAGTCTGTTCCCGCTGTAGCTCTGTGAGTGGGCCCCAGTGTATAGCCTTCTATATCAGATTTCCGGCTTCAGTAAAGGTGTGTATTTTCCACACGCTAGGCCCGTCAGTCAGTCAGGCAGTGTGTGTGTGTGTGTGTGTTTGTGCGTGGATAGATGGTGGCCGTCAGGTTCCTAATTGATGACTGGTGGGTGAGTATCAGAAGCAGTCAGCTGGCAGCTGAGGAGAGATCTGCTGGTAGGTTGGTACCCCCTTCTATCAGATGTTTCTTTGAACCTCCAGATTAGGAGGTGCAGACACACGTTTAGACGCCACATGGGGGAGCACAGCAGTGTCGCCCTGCACCCCCTCTCCTTCCTTCCTCTGGTCCAAAATCCAGGGACCCCGCGGCACACTACAAAGCCAACAGTTGAGTCTAAAGACGGGAAACGTCCCACTGTTTTTCTCGCAGCAAATGTGTCTACCCTGTGATTCTTGGCTTTAGTCTCTAAATGGAAACAGTGTTGTTTCTTTTCTTTCACACTACAGCCAGCAGCTAGAGTAGAGTGTCAGGGTAGTTTCCTCAGGATCCTTTCAGACATGAGAGGCCTATTTGAGCCCTGCGTCGCCCCCTAGTCTGCCCCCACCTGGCTTTCATTAGGCCTGCTTATTGGTCACAGACTAGACTAGTGTGTTATTCCTCACGCGAAAGGTGCCGAGGAAATTGCTGAGTCCTATCGGTCGTAAGACATCTCCTGGCTGCGATTTCCTGGGCTTGCTTTGCACGCGTGGCCGGAGTCTGCCTGCCCGATGGCAGGGGGGATAATGAGAGCTTACAGAGAACTGGGGCTCAGACTGGACCTGGCAGGCCCCTCACACACCACACAGGCCTCAGCCTCACTGGAACCTGATATCGCCACATCATCAGTGGGCCGGACACACAGCCCCGAGGGGCTCCATTCACTCTGTCCTATGGGAGTTTGGCTTTGCTAACCCTTGTACCTTTGAAAGTTCCTGTGCTCATACTTACAGGAAAATACAGAAACAATATATAAATTAATGTGCTGAATGTAAACACCATGTTTTAATGTAGTTAGTAGATTATTGTTGGATGATTTTCAAGCTCACACTGCATTATTTATTTACTGCTAATGCTGTCTGCTATGCATACAAAATGTGCTCTAACAACTTTAGGCCTATTCATCATGGGAACATATAACAATGCTAGAACATGCAATCAATGATAGTAGATACACAGTGTATCTACTGTGTTCCACCCTCTGTCAAGACTATTTGTGTACTGGGATCCAGTAACGAAAGTATGTAATGTCATTGCTATACTGAGCATATGATGTGTGTGTATGCTCCTCTTGCTGTGTGTGTGTGTGTGTGTGCTCTGTGCCCTGGACGAAGATGAAAAGTTGTGTGGACTTGTAACCTCTCTTCCCCTGCCGGTAATCACCCGGGAGCCCTGTAATCCCTGGTGCATGCAGATGCTGCTGCCAGGAATATTACTGTTCATAATATTAATCTGCTCTCATATTCCTTTCTTTTACCAAGATGAGGCTTCCTCACGCGCCATGTTCTTATGGGAATTAACTGTACTACAAGGGGATTCATCCAGAGGTAGATTTCTCCACCTCGTCAGAGAAGGGATCAAGCCTGAGGTCGTTTCAGTATCAGTGCTTTAAGGAACGGAACACCCGCACGCAACACCGTCCTCACGTCTCCATATCCTCATAAACACTCCTCAGAGACATGAAAGACGACGTTCCTCCACAGTAGGGACTCTCTCCAATCCACGTCCCGGCCCACATGAATCATGTCAGCTGAATGCAGATCCAGAGGGAGGTGGGCTAAAGCTGCTTTAAGGTGCTATGTCGTCCTCCCAGCAGGCTGTGATACCTGGCTTAGCAGCAGGTAAACCCAGTACCACAGGCTGGGGACAGCTACTATTGTCTCCATCCAGCTGATCAAAGACACTGACACAGTACCCCTATCACTAGAACAGGAATGAATAGGAATCATCATCAACCAGGCAGATGGGTTCAGTTCAGGCGTGTGGTTGAAACCTCTTTCCATCAGTCTTTAGACTATCATTTGGTTGGGTACTATTTGTTAAACATGTCTCCCGGAGGCAAGGTGGATTTGTGCTTTTTCATGTATCTTTGAACAACTTTGAATGACTGAAATTAGTTTAACCATGGAGTGGCTTTCATCGAGATGTGATTACACTCATACTGTTAGCATTACTTAGTGTTGTACCCTCCCTCTCTCTTGTTTCGTCTCTGTAGTGGAGTGAGTTCATCCACAGTGCTGCTTCACATCATAACACAGTAACTAATGATTGCTTACAGATATGTGAGTGGATGTGTAGTCTTGCGAGCTGGAACAACAACCACACTCCCACAATTCCACAGTCCCACCGTCCTCAAATGGCTTCCTACTGTTTATTAGTTGATGGTTTCCTTCCTCTGATGGCCTGTGCATGTACTTGCATGAAATGTTTGAGTTGCTGTGGAATTGGATGCAGTCAGTCCACTGTGGAACAGACTGGTGGCTGTATATATAAATGCAATCAGGAAGCGGAGGTGAGATGCAGAGTGTGTGTGTGTGTGTGTGTATGTGTGTGAGTGTGAGGTGCGACTGCGGAGCAGAGGTGGCAGTGGCGTGTGAAATCTGTTGGGCAGGATTGACAGCAGGATGACTGATACCTGTAAAATAAAATATACCTCTGAGAGAGGAGATGATTCTCCTTTGTGTTTTACAAAACACCCTCCATGACACCACTGAAGGATTGCTTCATCCCTGAGGAGAGAGAGAGAGAGGGAGAGGGAGGAAGAGAAGAGAGAGAAAACAAAGCCTATCAGAAGTTAGGCTGATATGATGAAGAGAGAGAGACAGAGCGGCCCAAAGCCGACACATTCTGATTGTTTTGATGTCTGTGAAACACACAGTCAATTATAAAGGCTCAGCGCATAGTAGAGCTGTTTGTTCTGTTTCCAGACAGAGCAGAACAACTCAACTGATAACTTGTAATGGAAAATCATTCTATTGAAACAGTGGAGCATTTACATGGCTCTACGTTGATGTATCGACTTCACTATGTAAAACCCTGGGAGTTGATTAGAACATCAACATTATTTCTACATTACCAGGATGTGTTTCCTTGCTAGATATTGAAGGAATGGGACAAAGAAGAAAGGTGGAGGGATGTGTAATTTCCCCTATTGATCCATGATGTGAACTGGTGTTGGTCTGGGTGTAAATGGCCTGGCACCTGGTAACCCCTGGCTTCTCTCTACAGGCGTATTAGTCACCATTAGGTGCTCTGGGGTCACCTTGCTATGAGCTTCTTTATCCCTGATGGAGGTGACATAGTCAGAGGGCCACTTTGCATAACATTAGACTAGTGTCTTAACCTTGAACCAGGAAAATCTATTCTCCCATAGTTAGTGAAGATTTCCAATGCACTGCTATAAGGCCTTTGGGATTTAACCATCACCATCGTCACACCATCTGACCCCCCATCTCCCTTTTATGCATATCCTGGCTGTAGCATGGGTGGCTGGGCGGGTGTCCTGTTAGCTATCAGTATAAATGCAGACCACCAGCCATGCATCCACTGGGTAATTATTCAATTTCCAAGATAAATCTGGTGTATAGTGTCATATCCATCATGGCTGTCACCTCTTATACAGAGAGGTAGGGCACTAAATGGAAGGCTTTTTGCTCATATGCACTTCTATATAGTCATCAATTCTGAGCAGTCCATTCATTGTTTCGTTTGACAGACGGGAGCTAATAATGAACGATCAGCTAATGCCCCTCAAACTGAACAGAGGAGTCAGAGTGAGAACACAGAGGCCTGTGTGTGTGTGTGTGTGTGTGTGTGTGTGTGTGTGTGTGTGTGTGTGTGTGTGTGTGTGTGTGTGTGTGTGTGTGTGTGTGTGTGTGTGTGTGTGTGTGTGTGTGTGTGTGTGTGTGTGTGTGTGTGTGTGTGTGTGTGTGTGTGTCTGTGTATTTGGTGGCATAATTCTGTGGGCACATACAGTATTAGACAGGGCCTGTTCCCGTTTCTCTCTTCCATCCAGAGAGAATCCTATCCTCGTCTCCACTTTCAAGGTTGCTGTCCTGTGTCCTGTATACATGCAGACAATGTCCGAAATGTGTAATGATCAATATTTTGACCAGCTATCTAATCAAGAGAAACCACTTATAAACAAGTGTTAACAAAGGTTTCCGTCCGATACCACCATGGGTTTACAGCGTGTATACATTGGGAAGGGATGTGAAAACAGTGGTTTGGTCTTCAGACCGTGTTTACAGTGGGATCCTAAACCTTGTCCCTGCCTTGTTTGACAGTAATAAACATTGCTTGTCCACTCAGGAGCAACATGGAAAAAAGGTTTAGGCGGAGGCGGTGGGATGATGTTTTTGTGATGTGTTATTCTGGTGGACATCAGATTAGGGATGTTACTCTTGAAATAAAGCTCAAGAAAAGCTTTTGGGCTGATTGGGGTCACGGCAGGTTATGTGATGTACTGAACAGCTATATTTAGGCAATATTGGGGAGATTTGGGGTAGGCTAAAAGATGACAACAATATTTCCTCTTTCCTTAATGTTTTTTTAGGCACAAATGTTCTGAAATTTATTCAAAAGACACAACTGAATCTTATGCTCAGTAATGTTATGTTGTGTCTTTTGAATACATTTTGTGACTATAGTGCATCAATGACAAATTATAATCTATTGTTCAGGAATTAAAATATTGATGTAAACTAAATAAACTAAACAATGTTTTTAATACAAACATTGTATGACCTCATAAAATTATAAGCAAACCATGATTTTCTTTTTTACAAAGAAGAAACATGTGATTGGCTCAGTCAACGACTTTCGTTTCTCAGAAAGATGGGTTTGTGTTGAATAGGGGGGATCATTTTACTCCTCTGATTGGAAAGCAGGCTGAAAACATCCACCATACAACTAATGTGCTATTTTGTTCCAGATACAAGACATCTCATCTGACACTCTTTGTTGGATGATATTAGTTGTTCAACAAAAGAGGGAGCGACAATTCATCGTAAAAAGTGTAATTTATGGCGTACACTCGCCTATGTATTAGGGATAGTAGTTTAGAATATGGATACCCTCCACATCTACCACCTCCACAATCCCACAATAGATAGCAATAGCCCCCGTGATGGTAGTCTAGGAGGCCCAGGCTGGCTGAAATGCTAAGATATGTCATGTGTTTCATGCATGGCTGCTCCTGATGCATTTACAGTAATTGATTCTTTTCAACGATTTCCAAAGCCGCCTTGAGATCCCGCTGGCTCTAGCTCTCTCTTGCATGTTTTAAAGGGGAGTGCAGTCGCGTCACGCATGGCTTAATTCCACAGATACGCACGCCACGGTGAGCCGCCTCTCCGGTAATTCAATCTGGCCTTTTCACACGGAGGTGATCACCTCGCCCCTGGACAGGACACAAGGGTAACAGGGGTAACAGGGGTGCAGGGGGGCTGGGACTGGCCCCTATAGAGCCCCATATTGTGGCTAATGCCCACACCACTCACACACACTCCTGATCTCTGGTTAATCCTTACACACACACACACACACACACACACACTGATACACACACCCACACATATACACTAATACACACAGACCTAGATACCCAACCATACATCCTCAACAACAAAACCTGTCCTCATATTTTCCTCTATGGCATATTAACATAGGTTGAGTAGTGACACTGTAAGGAGGTTCTTTCTCTAGATGTGCATTGTGTTGGGGTCACATGTGGCAGGTGAGATAAGATGGCGTGCTGGATCTTGACTGTTCCTCCTATGAGCATGAGAGAGGCCAATTCAGAATCTTGACTTATCAGAATGTCGATGAGTGACTTGAAGTCTTTTGTGACTTATATTCATTCAAACATAAATTATCAAGTTTAACTCTATGAAGTTCAAGATAAGTTCAATCAAATTCCAAGATTGTTTTGCTTAGCTTTTGTTTGAAATGGCACACCTATATGTCATATTTTTCTAGATTCTACAGTAACCTATATGTCATATTGTTCTAGAGTCTACAGTAACCTATATGTCATATTTTTCTAGATTCTACAGTAACCTATATGTCATATTGTTCTAGAGTCTACAGTAACCTATATGTCATATTGTTCTAGAGTCTACAGTAACCTATATGTCATATTTTTCTAGATTCTACAGTAACCTATATGTCATATTGTTCTAGAGTCTACAGTAACCTATATGTCATATTGTTCTAGAGTCTACAGTAACCTATATGTCATTTTGTTCTAGTCTACAGTAACCTATATGTCATATTGTTCTAGTCTACAGTAACCTATATGTCATATTGTTCTAGAGTCTACAGTAACCTATATGTCATATTGTTCTAGAGTCTACAGTAACCTATATGTCATATTGTTCTAGAGTCTACAGTAACCTATATGTCATATTGTTCTAGAGTCTACAGTAACCTATATGTCATTTTGTTCTAGTCTACAGTAACCTATATGTCATATTGTTCTAGTCTACAGTAACCTATATGTCATATTGTTCTAGAGTCTACAGTAACCTATATGTCATATTGTTCTAGAGTCTACAGTAACCTATATGTCATATTGTTCTAGAGTCTACAGTAACCTAAATGTCATATTGTTCTAGAGTCTACAGTAACCTATATGTCATATTGTTCTAGAGTCTACAGTAACCTAAATGTCATATTGTTCTAGAGTCTACAGTAACCTAAATGTCATATTGTTCTAGAGCCTACAGTAACCTAAATGTCATATTGTTCTAGAGTCTACAGTAACCTATATGTCATATTGTTCTAGAGTCTACAGTAACCTAAATGTCATATTGTTCTAGAGTCTACAGTAACCTAAATGTCATATTGTTCTAGAGCCTACAGTAACCTAAATGTCATATTGTTCTAGAGTCTACAGTAACCTATATGTCATATTGTTCTAGAGTCTACAGTAACCTAAATGTCATATTGTTCTAGAGTCTACAGTAACCTATATGTCATATTGTTCTAGAGTCTACAGTAACCTATATGTCATATTGTTCTAGAGTCTACAGTAACCTATATGTCATATTGTTCTAGAGTCTACAGTAACCTATATGTCATATTGTTCTAGAGTCTACAGTAACCTAAATGTCATATTGTTCTAGAGTCTACAGTAACCTAAATGTCATATTGTTCTAGAGCCTACAGTAACCTAAATGTCATATTGTTCTAGAGTCTACAGTAACCTAAATGTCATATTGTTCTAGAGCCTACAGTAACCTAAATGTCATATTGTTCTAGAGTCTACAGTAACCTATATGTCATATTGTTCTAGAGTCTACAGTAACCTAAATGTCATATTGTTCTAGAGTCTACAGTAACCTAAATGTCATATTGTTCTAGAGCCTACAGTAACCTAAATGTCATATTGTTCTAGAGTCTACAGTAACCTATATGTCATATTGTTCTAGAGTCTACAGTAACCTAAATGTCATATTGTTCTAGAGTCTACAGTAACCTATATGTCATATTGTTCTAGAGTCTACAGTAACCTAAATGTCATATTGTTTTATAGTCTACAGTAACCTATATGTCATATTGTTCTAGAGTCTACAGTAACCTAAATGTCATATTGTTCTAGAGTCTACAGTAACCTAAATGTCATATTGTTCTAGAGTCTACAGTAACCTATATGTCATATTGTTCTAGAGTCTACAGTAACCTAAATGTCATATTGTTCTAGAGTCTACAGTAACCTATATGTCATATTGTTCTAGAGTCTACAGTAACCTAAATGTCATATTGTTCTAGAGTCTACAGTAACCTAAATGTCATATTGTTCTAGAGCCTACAGTAACCTAAATGTCATATTGTTCTAGAGTCTACAGTAACCTAAATGTCATATTGTTCTAGAGCCTACAGTAACCTAAATGTCATATTGTTCTAGAGTCTACAGTAACCTATATGTCATATTGTTCTAGAGTCTACAGTAACCTAAATGTCATATTGTTCTAGAGTCTACAGTAACCTAAATGTCATATTGTTCTAGAGCCTACAGTAACCTAAATGTCATATTGTTCTAGAGTCTACAGTAACCTATATGTCATATTGTTCTAGAGTCTACAGTAACCTAAATGTCATATTGTTCTAGAGTCTACAGTAACCTATATGTCATATTGTTCTAGAGTCTACAGTAACCTAAATGTCATATTGTTTTATAGTCTACAGTAACCTATATGTCATATTGTTCTAGAGTCTACAGTAACCTAAATGTCATATTGTTCTAGAGTCTACAGTAACCTAAATGTCATATTGTTCTAGAGCCTACAGTAACCTAAATGTCATATTGTTCTAGAGTCTACAGTAACCTAAATGTCATATTGTTCTAGAGTCTACAGTAACCTAAATGTCATATTGTTCTAGAGCCTACAGTAACCTAAATGTCATATTGTTCTAGAGCCTACAGTAACCTAAATGTCATATTGTTCTAGAGTCTACAGTAACCTAAATGTCATATTGTTCTAGAATCTACAGTAACATATATGTCATATTGTTCTAGAGTCTACAGTAACCTATATGAATGTCTGATATTCAGATAGTGGCCTTCTCACCCAGTGAAATGATGCACACGCAATGCAAAAACTGACATATCCAATGGCTTACAACTCCTCATGTACACTACAACAGCTTTTATATGTAGTGTATTGTTGTTGGTAAACAACAGAGAAGTTATTTTAGAAATGAGGCAATTAAGCAAACCCAAAATGAATACAACCCCCTTCTGAAACCAGCACATGGCGGGCGATGTCATTTGCATGCCTTTGAATAGCTAATCTCTGAGGGGATTTCCTTCACATGGAATTCTCAATGCCATGCTCTCTTTGTTTTAAACACAGCAAACAAACTAACAAAAGCACGCAGCATCCTGGGTACAGCAGAGTAGTTTCAGCTCCCCCCTCCTCTCCTCCTCCAACCTCTCTCTCTCTCTCTCTCTCTCTCTCTCTCTCTCTCTCTCTCTCTTCTCTCCTGTCTGGTCAGATGACCTACAGTAGACTGACAGTGGCTACAAAGACCATTACTCACCAGCTCTTTAAAAAAAGAAGTCTGGACTCTTATTAGATGAACAGAGAGAGGAGGGAGAGAAAAAGAGAAAGCGTTGTCTCAAGTTGAGCGCTGATCTTTTCTTTGGGTCTTAATTAGAAAGCTCATCCATCATGGTCGGAGCGTTTCTATTCATCGCGGTGATTGGGGGACATGACAAATGAATGTGGGAATAAACGGAGTGTCAGGGCTGAGCGGGAGATGGATGTTCTCCTGGCAAGAGGAGAGGGATAAGTACAGTGAGCGCTGGCCGCTAGCCAAGGCCCCCGTGCTCCCATCTCTCCACGGATCACCCTCGGGCCAGCACCAGGAGTACAGCACACCACGGCCCTCCCTCAAATCCCACCTCACCCCTATTTATTAGTAAATGAACACCTTGTCAGAGATACGCTGACTCCCCCCTCTCCCCCCTGCCCCCCAGCCTTCCTGCCACCTCCCCCACCCCACTCTCCTAACTCACCTTCATGAGACTAAAATAATTGGACGTCAATCACAGAATTAAAGAGCTGTGTGCGTGTGCATGGGTGCGTGTATGTCTGTGCGTGTGTGTCTATGTGTGTGAGTGCGTGTCTGTGTGTCTGTGTGTCTCTATTACAGAAGTGACTTCTCTTAGAACTTCTGTGGTGTGGAACTCATCACCCTGAGAGATGTAGCAACATGAATGTTGAAGAGTCGTACCAGTTGTTGACTCAACGTAGTTATAAAATGGACGCATTGAACAGTACCCACCCATTTAAAGTGAATAGATTAAAGACACTTTAATAGGACAATGCTCTGCTTTATTCTGCCCTGCTGTGTTCGCTGCAGGAGTCAGTCAGTCAGAGACCCAATGTGCCCATTGAAGTGTTAAATAAGCAGGCAGAGCAGAGAGAGCAGAGAGAGCAGAGGAGTAAAGGAGTAAAGGAGTAGAGGAGTAGAGGAGTAGAGGAGCAGAGGAGCAGAGGAGCAGAGGAGCAGTGGAGTAGAGGAGTAGTGGAGCAGTGGAGCAGAGGAGCAGTGGAGTAGAGGAGTAGTGGAGCAGAGGAGCAGAGGAGCAGTGGAGTAGTGGAGCAGAGGAGCAGAGGAGCAGAGGAGTAGTGGAGCAGAGGAGCAGAGGAGCAGTGGAGTAGAGGAGTAGTGGAGCAGAGGAGCAGAGGAGCAGTGGAGTAGTGGAGCAGAGGAGTAGAGGAGCAGAGGAGTAGAGGGTTGGGAGTTCAGAGTGAACTAGTATTAGACACCATTAGAAAACAGTCTGAGTGACACACTGTAAGCCTTCTTCTTCTCCAGACTTTATTAGCCAAACTCACTTTGATCATATAATACAGGAGACAATTGTTCATCTAGAAATGAAGAAAAATAATAAGGTTATAATGATCAATGTACTCCCTCCTCTTCATTCATCCAGTCCACCCACTTTTTTGCATAGAGGCTCGGCTCTCATAAAATTTTGAATTGGTTTTTCAATTATTGGAGTGCCTCTGCTCTCTCTGGCTAAACAAAGACTTTCCCGCGGAGCCGTTGAGATGAAGTTAGATTATGCATTACCGCAATATCCAATTTAATAACTCAGATTTCTCTTTATTGTTTTCCTGTTTTCATTGTATTTCAGCTTCAGCAGCTGAATCAAGCCAGCGTGCTGTCTGGCGTAGATGGGAATTCTGCCGGCGCTGCCACTCTGCCACTAACAAAGACATACACACATTAAGACCCAAAGATCCAATGAGACAGTAAGAGTGACTGCACAATCATGAATAAATACAGTGTCTTCAACGAGGCCGACAAGAAATTGGATTCATAGTTCAAGAGATGAGAGGAGAAGAAAAGGCAACAAAAAAATGATGACATTAATTATGAAGAAGCAAATGAATATTAGTCACAGACTCAAATGGCTTTTAATATATTCACGATCGTTGTCAGTTTGTCGGTTTAGCTTTTATTAATCGTATTTCATCACACAGCCAGCTGTTCTTGTTCACTTCTTGGTGTTTTGCCTTTTATTCCACAGTTTGAATTAGTAGAGTTTTACATGCAAATGAGAGGGTTTCTTTTTGCATTTTCCATTTTATCTATTCAGCTATTCTACTGCCTACTGGTTACAGGCCTAAGGTTGAACTATTGGTGAGACTTGTTTCTACTCTAGTACGGAAGTAGATTCACACCAAAACAAATACAAATAAAAACCTGGAATCTAATTGTTACAGCACTCTCGCCATTGAAGAGCAGGTGTGTATCTTGAGCAATGTGTCAATCTCCCAAAATGTAAGACTTTAAAAAGACTAAAAAGAAAATCAAACTCCTGTCTCAAAATCGAGTGTCATGGTGGATTTTGTGCAATGACAGGTGAACAACCTCTGATATCTCTCACTGCTCTAGAATCAGTCATTCTTCTAAATGGGAATATGTCAATGATGTCATATTGAATTTGGAAGCATTAAAGTGATGGATCCATGGATCAGCATAAACAAACTGCAGAGGTATTTGGATGTTCGCTCTATCTGTCATATCACATCCAGACAGTTTTAGTCTAAGACAAAGGAAACTGTAAAAAGGGATTGTGATCGCAGCAGCAGCTCTTTGGCACATTGGAACAAAACCCCTTACCTGAATGATTTATCATAACACTCTCTCTCTCTCTCTCTCTCTCTCTCTCTCTCTGTCCCTCTCTCTCTCTCTCTCCCGTTCTCTTTCTCTCTCTCTCTAAAGAGCAGACATTAGAGCGATTCTGCCTCTCCTCCTGTGTGTGTCTGAGGTGCTCTGGTGAAACACCTTGGGAAGAGATGGGGCAGCACTGTGGAAGATAGTGGATTGTGAAGCTCATGTCCCTGTGTTTGTAACTCAGAGAGAGAAAGGAAGTACTGTAAGAAAGGGAAAGAGAACGCTACAGTGTTTTTGGCCTGAGGCTATCTAGTACAGGGCTCCCCAAGCGGTAGGGAAGTGTGGAGACATTTGTGAACACAGATATGCATTTTGTTGGAAGAACATAACTGATGCAAAATTATTATAGCGTCTCATGACAAATAAAACAGCGTCCTGCCTGCGTATTATGTCCTACTAGGATTTTCTGGTGTTCCTCTATGATTTGACTGTCCTCCTGAATGCAACACTTCACTTTTAAGACGTGCCCCAGATAGGCTAAACGCAGAGAGACGGTGTAGACTATAGATTAAGGCCATTTGATATAAACCTGTCATGTGAGTATCCCTCTGGTACTTTGGCATTGAAGGATGTAAGTGACAAGCTCTTGTGCTCTTGAGGACAGTTCTCCATAGTACTTTGGAGTTTCTTGAGGTAATCAGTATTTCTACAGTATATTCTTACCAGAGGGGCGGCAGAAATTGTGAACACATCTGTTATGTTATTAATTTCACATAAATCTTAAGCTCCTCGATGCTTGAAATGAGGCTTCATTTAAGCCAAATTAATGAAACATGATTGTACGTTTCTCACGTGGATTGGGGCTGTCATACAATATACTGTAGAGTTGCCTATAATCATTGTGTATTTCAGTGTCAACCAGGGGAGGGTAGTGGGGGCAGAGCAGAGAGACCTCCATAAAACAATCAGAACAGTATCTGTATCCAGCAGGAGGGTTAAAAGGCCATGAATCTGGTGTGTGAGATGAGTTATATGACTCGTTGGTCCTCAGTAGAAACAGACACCAGATCTATGATGTGTGATGAATCACTTGGGTTTTGCTTTAATTGTTCAGATAAAGGAGAGGTGTGTACGCTTGCGGCAGGATGTCTGTGGAGCCCCTTTCAATTGTGAAAATATTCAGACACACACACACACACCTGTCACACCACTGTCTGGAGCAGTGTCATCACATTCCTCTGCAAGGCTTGTCACATACTCACCTGCCCC
The DNA here is from genome assembly GCA_030435695.1 of Brachymystax lenok tsinlingensis. Classification (NCBI taxonomy): domain Eukaryota; kingdom Metazoa; phylum Chordata; class Actinopteri; order Salmoniformes; family Salmonidae; genus Brachymystax; species Brachymystax lenok. The sequence goes on along the minus strand of CM059800.1, from coordinate 24,326,880 downwards.
TGTACGAGCTCTGAAATAGTTGTTTTGTAAAATCCCATCCCAGTGTTGAACCCCTTCACCATACATGCTGTTTACCCAGTGTTACTCCACAACTGTCCTATAAGGTTCTTTATCTTCTACATCAGTCAAGGGAACATAACATAGAGGATTTATCTCTAGTTCTCCACCTCTCCTCACAAGCCGCCTAATTATTTTTGATGCAAACACAATACTGGCAGAGCGGTGGTGGTGACACAACACACACAGTAGAAATCAGGGGTAGACATCGATTGCATCCCAAATGACACCCTATTCCCATAGGGCTCTGGTCAAAAGTAGCGCACTATATAGGAATAGGGTCCCAATTGGGACACACCCCTCATTGTTTGGCTGCATGCGCCCACGACTTAATTAAGATTCACAAGGAGCCCGTCTCCTTTGTTCCAGGCTGTGTCTTGCAGCACTGTTCCTCAGAAGTGAGCAGGAGTAACAAATAATGGAGTGCTGCAGTAACACTTCCTCCCAGCCCCAGATAACCCTTCTCTAGAGGTTTAGCCTACTTTACTTCTCAAACTGACAGAAATGGGTTGTCTCAAATACAGCATGGTACGGCGCTGACTCCAACCAACCACTTCATTAGAGAAGTAGCCTGGTCTGAAAACAAACAATACAACAATACACCCCCCATGCACACACACACACAAACACACACACACATACACACAACCCATCCAAAAGTGTCACTTCAACCAGCAATCTGTAATTTTGGACTAAAGGGGTTAATTGCTTGCTGTGACATCAAAGGAGAGTTTTGATGTGCTTTTTGAGGGCTGTCTTTAGCCGAGCTGGAGAGAGAGAGAGAGAGAGAGAGAGAGAGAGAGAGAGAGAGAGAGAGAGAGAGAGAGAGAGAGAGAGAGAGAGAGAGAGAGAGAGAGAGAGAGAGAGAGAGAGAGGGTGGAGGAGGAGGAAAGGGGGCACTTGAGATTTCACTCCTGGCATAGCAGCGTTAGCAGGCATCTCCTCAGGTAATCCTGCCTCTCTACGGCATTATTGAATTTTCTTGTTTTTCTTCTTCTCTTCTTCTTTGTCGAGACGGGCGGGAAGGGGTAGTGGTAGGTGTGTGGAGGGGAGCAGGGGGTTAAAGAGAGTGAGCCTGACTTCTGAAGGGTCTAGCAGCGGCTGCTTGATTCTCATTCACCTCTGCAGATCCACGTCAAAACACAGCCAGACCTTTTAAGGCGCCAGGCTTTGAAGTGAGGAGGAGAGCCTCTCAAATCCAAGCTCTCTGACACGAATGCGCCGGCCTGAAAAATTAGCAGCCATACGTGTCTCCCTGGCCTCTTTGATGTCTCCCCTGGCCAGGCCCGCTCCGCTCCTCTCTATCCTCTCCCCTGGTTGTAACACAGAAACCAGACAGAATGCAATGCAGCCTGACTCCTAGATTTAGATGGTGATTCCAGGGTGATGGCAGCAGAAGCAGTCAGACAGACTAGAGCACCTCTTTTCCAGGCTTTTGTTCAGTTATAAGAACTTACAAGGGTTTCTGTCACTGTTTACTTAGCTCTACTAAGAAAGGCTCTGAAAAGTTGGAACACCAAGTTGGAACACAGTGAAACACAAAAAAAATGAATCTCTTTCAGAAGGCTTTCAGAAGGCTGGTTACCATTAGATGCTGGGATGGATCTAGTTTGGTTGGGTTCAATTCAGTTTTGCCAAGACTATGCCCAAATTGATAAAGGGAAAATGTCTCAGAGAGAAATAAGACTACCGTACTTAACGAGACAGGAGGTTGACATCAATGGGCAGAGCTTTCATCTGTCCCCAGGGCAGACACAAGGGGGAAAAGAACAGGGCCCTACTTTCTCCTTCTTAATACTTCCAGGTCCTTATGGTCCCTACAGTACTCCTCAGCGGAACAGAAGGGTCTGAGAAAACTAGGGTAGATAGGGTAAAGAGCAGACCCACCTTAGGACTCCTAATGGCCCTACTCAGCAGCAGAAGGCCTTGACAATACTCCAGTCAGCCCCAGGAGGAGAAAGTAAAGCTCCTTGAGAGACGAATCAGGAGTATTAACCTCAACCACACAATGCTCTCAAGCGGCTCCCTGTACTCTACTATTGTAATCTGTCCTAATTGGATGGGTTTGATTAAAATGGAAGGGGGACACAAGCCACTCAAAGAGGCTAAGACCCCAGCTGAGATACGCTAGGCCCCCACGCGTCCCAACAGGCCTGTCCTGTCCTGTCAAGATGACTCAGTGCTTAGCTCCAGACGCAGAGTTGAACTACTTAGGGAGCAGTGGGGCGCTAGCCGGTGAAATGTAAAGCGCCAAATTCAAAATCCAAAAGTTGAATTATTAAAAATTAATCAATATACAAGTGTTTCATAGCCATCAAAAGCTCTGACTCTTGGCAATATCACAGCGTTGTCAGATTTCAAAAAGGCTTTACGGCGAAAGCACAACATTTGATTGTTTGAGGGTAGCACCTCTAATATTTACACATTAGCATAAATCTATAACCCGACTCGGGTCTCACAAAACGCATAAAATCGCTAATATAAAATCGATTACCTTTGATAAACTTCTGCAGAGGGCTTCCCAAGTGTCCAACGAAGACAATCCATGCTTCTTTGGTTAGAAAAAGTCATTTATTATATCCATAAATCTCAGTTTGGTTGGCGTGTTATGTTCATAAAATCCACCGTCGAGTCGCCCATAGAACCGTGAAGAGAACGCGTTGAAATTATACCTATCATATTTCTACAAACAAATCAAACATCATTTTTCATGTTTCCTTAGGTATTCTTTTATGTATATTTACTATAATATTTCAACCAGATTGTAGCCTGAACGATAAGAAAGGAAAAAACAGTGGAGCGCTGACTGGTTGCGCGCTTCTGCAAAAGCTTGTTGACATCTGAGCTCCCTGGACCATATTCTCTCCCTATCCGTTCTGGTCAGGGCTAACGTTTCCTGGTTTTGTATAGAGACTGTTGACATCTAGTGAAAGCCATAGGTACTGACATCTCAGAGCTGCTTGCCTTTGCAATAAATAGGGAGACTGTCAAACAGAGCCAATGTGACAAAAAAACAGTAATTCCGGATGGATTTTTCTCGGGTTTCCACCTGCTATATCTGTTCTGTTACACTCACAGACATTATGTTAACACTTTTAGAAACCTCAGAGTGTTTCCTATCCAATAGTACTAATTATGTGCATATCCTATTTTCTGGGCCTGAGTGGGAGGCATTTTACTTTGGGCACGCCAGACTCTCCAAAACCGTCACCTCGGGAGCCGCTCCCTAAGAAGTTAAGGTCATTAATCCCTAGGCGTTTTGTCCCTTTCTCTCTATCCACATCATTGGCACTTCTCTCCTTGAAAGCAGATTTGGGGATACGACTGCTATTTTTGTAGCCTGGTGGTCACATATCTGTGTTACTGTTGTGCTGATCTGTTTGTGTATGGGAGTTGCCAAGACAGCACAAACAGTTCTGGGATCAGGCTTCTATGGTTGAACATTCCCAAGGCTGATACATAGGAACGTTCCCAAGGCTGTTACAATGGAACGTTCCCAAGGCTGATACAATGGAACGTTCCCAAGGCTGAGACAATGGAACGTTCCCAAGGCTGTTACAATGGAACGTTCCCAAGGCTGATACAATGGAACGTTCCCAAGGCTGTTACAATGGAATGCTCCCAAGGCTGATACAATGGAACGTTCCCAAGGCTGATACCATGTAATGTTCCCAAGGCTGATACAATGGAACGTTCCCAAGGCTGATACAATGGAACGTTCCCAAGGCTGATACCATGTAATGTTCCCAAGGCTGATACAATGGAACGTTCCCAAGGCTGATACCATGTAATGTTCTCAAGGCTGATACAATGGAATGTTCCCAAGGCTGATACAATGGAATGTTCCCAAGGCTGATACAATGGAACGTTCCCAAGGCTGATACAATGGAACGTTTCCAAGGCTGATACAATGGAATGTTCCCAAGGCTGATACAATGGAATGTTCCCAAGGCTGATACAATGGAACGTTCCCAAGGCTGATAAAATGGAACGTTCCCAAGGCTGATAAAATGGAATGTTCCCAAGGCTGATACAGTGGAATGCTCCCAAGGCTGATACAATGGAATGCTCCCAAGGCTGATACAATGGAATGCTCCCAAGGCTGATACAATGGAATGCTCCCAAGGCTGATAAAATGGAACGTTCCCAAGGCTGATACCATGTAATGTTCCCAAGGCTGATACAATGGAACATACCCAAGGCTGATACAATGGAACGTTCCCAAGGCTAATACCATGTAATGTTCCCAAGGCTGATACCATGTAATGTTCCCAAGGCTGATACAATGGAATGCTCCCTTGGCTGATACAATGGAACGTTCCCAAGGCTGACACCATGTAATGTTCCCAAGGCTGATACCATGTAATGTTCCCAAGGCTGATACAATGGAATGTTCCCACCGGTGGTGGGGTGTGTGTGCCTCCTCTTTAGGAGGACTCCCGTTTAGAGGGCCTTTGTTGTGCCTTCGCCTGGAGGTGGGCGTCGGAAGTGATCGCAGATCTCTCTTCTTCTCCGTTTGGCATCTGACTACAATCAAATAAATTGTCAGGCAGGTGGTGTGTGTGTGTGTGTGTATGTGTGTGTGTGTGTACGCATAGAGTTGGGTTGGGTTTCAGCTCCCCATCAGTCTGTAATGGTTGCCTGTTAGTGAGTTGAGTGAGGCATGGGGTAGGACGGGCTGTGAGTGGCTGAGGGGTACCAGTGCTCCGCAGGCGGCCTGCCGCTTTGCTCAGATCTTATCAGAGACCAGAGAGGAGGTGGTTGGCGGTTGGTTCAAGGTTTGGGCCGCTGGGCTGCGCTGGGAGGGTCCGCTTCACGTGTCAGAGAGGAGAAAGGAAGAAAGATTAATGGTGTGTTTGAAACAGGAGGTCTGATCCCTGTCGCCTCACCCCTCGCCCTGTCTATCAGGGAGGTGTGTGTATGTGTGTATGTGTGTGTGAGTGTGTGTATGTGCTAGCTAACAGTATGGTTATCACATGGAACAGGTAGTAGGGGATTTCTTTACCTCTCTCATGATTGGAGTGGCATGTCGTATGTTGGGGTCATTGAGTGATGGAGTGGCGAGGAGACAGCAGACTGGTCCTGTTGCACTCGCTAAACAGCTCTCCCATTCATAGCACTGTCTGAACCAGGCCTCAGGAGGCAACCGCAGATGAAAGGAGCCCTAATGGACATTAGTGAGGCTCAACATGGCTACTAGTCTTAAGCTTTCACAAGCTATTATTTAATGAGAATGTGAAAGGAACAGCTACATTTTGTTTTAATGTTAAACTAACCCTCCTTCTTATTTTCTGTCTGTCTTTATGTTTTGAAAGTTATTCGACATCACCCATACTATGTGAAACGTTTTGGGAAGAAAAAAATATATATTTATTTTCCTTTTAGTGGGATTTGTGATGGAGGAGAAGAAACATGTATAGAGAGGGTTAGGTCTGCTAGCACCATGACACGACAGTGCTTAACTCCTCACGACAATCACAAAGAGTTTCTGTTGTATTTCCTAATCTAAGACTTGAGTTCACAACCACAGAGGATTGTCTAAAATTATTCCTAATTATCCCAGAAATGGTCCTACCATGTCACGACAGATCAGATCAAGGCCAGGGGAGGCTTAGGTGTTAGGATAGGCGGTCTCTCTCTCTCTCTCTCTCTCTCTCTCTCTCTCTCTCTCTCTCTCTCTCTCTTTGTGTCAGTCTCTTGGACTATGTCAGGATTATTATCTTTGGCTGTGTAACACTTGGGCTTTGGTCCAGCTAGGCTTCACTAAAGGCTTTTATCTTTTCTTAACGGAGAAAAGGTTCCAAGGCTTACCTTTCAGTTACATTGTTGATCTCAGTTACATTTGGAATATAGCCAATAATTCAAGGCACCTCTTTACATTACAATTGCATACCTAGTTAACTACAAGATATAATGTGTAAATACCTTGTACTAGGTAGATAATTACAGATAACTACATAGCTCTTACCACGGTTCCATGTGTTTTCTACATGAACACAAAAGAGAGCACAAATGGTTTGTAGTACAACTACATAACTGTATGCTTGTAGCTTGTCACAGAGCCATTACTTGTTATTGATCTTTTGTAGATTTTGGTATGTGAGTTACAGTTATACAATGAAATACAGTTTGAAGTAATATAAAGTTAACACAAATTCTAGTTTGTGCTTTTGAGCAAATTTTCGTATAGTTGAACATGTTTTTCTTTGATTAGACTACATCAATGTTTATACCGGTCTGTAAATGTTTAGGCCTTATTTGCATGCACAAGCTGAATGTGTGAGATTCCCTTTTTTTAGAGTGTTTACTAATCAGATAAATGAAGTAATAAAGTAATGTAATTTAAGATTAAATGAATATGTTTTGTGCCGGAGCGCTTGCCTCAGGGGTCCATGAGAAGGCTGGGTAAAACCGTCAGGGTTGCCAGATTGTGAGGAACACTTTTCTAATGAACACTGTTTTCTAACTTAATTTAATTGGGGAGAGCAGCTCAGGGACAGGAGGGAGAGTGAGATTGTGTGTGTGTGTGTGGTGTGTGTGTGTGTGTGTGTGTGTGTGTGTGTGTGTGTGTGTGTGTGTGTGTGTGTGTGTGTGTGTGTGTGTGTGTGTGTGTGTGTGGGGGTTAGGAAGCCATATGATGACAAGGTCCTTGGTGGAAATGAATGCGTAAGAGTCTGTTGTATTGTAACTGTTCAACAGCCCCAATCATCTCACCTTACACACAATCCAACTGAGGCCTGGTACCTGGCTCTGTGTGCCTCCACCACAGAAGCACCAGCACATCTCCCAGTCCCCACAAGGTTGTTTTGTTGTGTTGTACAAACAGCAAATCCCAGACTAGATTGGGTTTTCCTTCTTTACTTTCCATTCCCCTATGGGGATTCAATTCAAACCTCTTTTTTTGGCTTTCGTCACCATAGTTATAAGCATTTATGGGGTAAACATGTTGACAAATGGTTCTTTGTCGAACTTTGTTGCCGGCAACATTTATTCAGTAACAAAGCAGTTACTTGAGCTGGCTCACTGAGCTTGCTTTTTCATTCAGAGTAGTGATCAGTTGTCTGCACGCCAGCCAGACGCCCCCAGCTCCAGCGCCCCATCGGCCTGCTGCCCCCCCAGCCCTGCGACCCAGCGGCCTGGCCAGAAGCCCACCCATGACGGGGGCGTCTCCATGAAGGAACTTATTTATAATTGCAACTGAGGCAAGGTTTCCTAGAAGCATTCTCTAGCGCTTAATGAAGTTTACTGGCACACCGGCAGGGCCGAGGACTGTAGCCAAAAGGTTTAGTATTCTTTAGTAACATGTTAATATGATTTGTCTTGGCATACGGCACAGAAAAAAGGGGAATTGGCATGGCGAGTAGCCATGAGCCTGAATCCCACTGCCAAATTTGTCGTCAATGTGTTTTACTTTGAAGGGAGGAGAGGTTGGAGGCATATAATGTAAAATGTAATTAAGTCCTATTGTTGTTGCGTCTCTACAGGGAGGGTTGGCGTGAGGCTTTGAGTGAGGGTTGTATAATTATGAATGCTATTTCCTCTTTGGCCCTGAGATACTTTTGTCCCTGCCGCCAAATTGAATTTGCTCCACACACCCTGATAAGATGTGAGATAACCTTTGACCTGGATTGTCATCACCAGCATTCACCAGTCAAAGACTCAAAGCCAAAATCCTTCTCATTCATTTAGCTCCATTCACTTAAAAGCCCTGCGTCTCATAAGCGCCTTTGCTAACACGATGATCACTGAAGTGACCGCCCTGCTAGCTGAAAGGCTGAGTGGTCCCATCAGCATAGTATTACAGCTGGCTCCCCAAAGCCCTGTGCCCTTGTCTCCGCGGCACTGCTCACTGTACCTGTTGAGAAATGCATTAGTGGTGGCGCTATGCTAGGCTAAGGGCTAAAGCAGTGAAGCAGGGTGACCTGTGAGGGTTTGGTGATGGTGTGAATGGGATCCGCAGACCTGAGTGCTCCCTCTCAGTGGATGTCTCACCTGACCCATCCCAGATCTAGCCCAGATCCAGCCCAGACCCAGCCAGGTAGCAGCCAAGTAGCACAGCACAGATCAGCCTTTCATAGGCCCCCGTTCAGGGGCTTCAACCTGCAATAAAGGCACCATTTGATCCCCTTGAATTCCCATGAAATCGCTCTCTTTTTGATTCTCTCTTAACTCGCTCTCTGCGCTTTCCACTTTGTTCAGAAGACAGGGTCAGGTTTCTTGCCATGAATGATGTTGTGTGCGTTTAGGAGAAAATTGGTTTACCTCCAAAACGATATGCCTGAAATTATTAGGCTTTTGTAGCCTAGTCAGAAATAAATAGCCTACAGCATTTCAGATGGGAGACATTTTGATCTAGAAGTAGTTTTGAAACAAATATCGGTGACCTCCTACATTGTGTAATACTGTACCAGTGAATGAAGAGTGCTAATGGGACAGTCAGAGGCAGAATACAGCTGCTCTGAACATCAACTGCTGCTGCTGTAGCCTATGCTTTTCGCTGGTTGCTTGGTAGTATAACAACTGTTAAATATTGTGTTGTAAATAAACCATTGGCTCCAAAATGTACACATGCTTTTAAAATAACTACTATCAACAGATCATTTCACCTGTTCCTCTGGATCCCACATAAACCCTAATGAACTGTGTGTGTGTGGTCTACCCCCCCTCTACAGTTCTGTCAGTAAATGAGCCCCCCCTCACCCTAACGCCTCTACACCACCCTCTAACCAAGTGTCTTGTCACTATAAATCTGTTGCTCTCTGATAAGTGCCTTATCATTGAAGCAGAAGGTCAGTGAGCTGTATATGTGTGTGTGTCTGTGTTTGTGTGTGTGTGCGCACACATGCCTGTGTGTCTACTGGCCTGTGTTTGTGCGCCTGTGTGTGTGTATGTGTATGTGTGCGTGAGTGTGTGTGTGTGTGTGTGTGTGTGTGTGTGTGTGTGTGTGTGTGTGTGTGTGTGTGTGTGTGTGTGTGTGTGTGTGTGTGTGTGTGTGTGTGTGTGTACCTGCGTGTGTGTCTCTCTCTCTCTGTGTGGGCTGACTGGGTCTGTTAAATGGAGGATGAGGCTAAATGATATGAATAGACCTGGCTGACTGGCTGGCTGGCTGTGGACTTCAGAGGCATCAGAGGCCTAGGAGTAAATGACAGGTTTGTTTAAAGGCTGATTATCCCCTGGTGTAATGAGAAAAGTGCACCCATAAATGTACCCACTGCAGGCGCCTCCAGGCAGCGTGGACACCCTGTTTCTCTATAACGCCCTTCTTTAACTGCCTAGTAGGATGGCATTTAAGGAAATTACACCCCAGGTACTAGACACACACTTCCAGTCTGTCCCAAATGGAACCCTATTCCCTTTATAGTGCACTTCTTTTGAAGTGCACTATAAAGGGTCCATAGGGCTCTGTATAGGAAATAGGGTTCCATTTGTGATGAGTAATCCAGGTTCTATGCTAATTCATGCCCTTTTCATCACTGTTGTCCAACGGATTCCTACTGCAAGCTTTGTTTGGGTAATTATTTCTTTAAATACACACATTAAAACAGCATTATTATATTTTAGCTCAGAGCAGAGTGAGGGGGAGTAGAGGGAGTGGAGTGGAGCAGGGGGTAGCTATGGAGCTGGAGCTATTAGTCATTTAGCTGAGACATTTAACTGAGATGAAAAGACCTTATCATCAGATGAGAGGAAGACAAAACCCCTTTTTGATTAACCCCCATTATTAAAGGAGTATAAACAAAGTTAAAGTCCTACTCCAGTCTCCTTTTCACCTCATTTAACACCTGATTTACGTAACAAAAGGCACATCCAAAATAGGGGGTTCAGGTGCCTTCTGACATGGTGTAAGCTCCTCTATTGTTCCTCAAGCAAGAGGGAGGCCGATGACATCAGCGGGCACCATCAGACCAACTCCTTGAATGTCCTAATCCTTGAAGTTTACAGTTGTGTCTAAAAAACACTACTTTGCTCAAAACATATTTAGTGTGTATACTTCACTGTATTTATATTTGGGATAATGCTTTTCAACAGGAAAAGTTGAAACATCTTTTAGACATGCCAGGCCCAGCAGATAAAGTATAGATTATTGACTGCATATTATGTGAATGCATTTCAGTTATCCAGTGTTTAGAATAGACACGGTTAACAATGCCAGGAGATAAATAATGGACTGAAATGCATTCAGAAGAGTGCATAGAAGTACGTCATATATAATCCATTGTTAACATATGAGTTTATGATCACACCCATTGGCTGATATGTTATCTTCAGGGGATTTACACAGCTAGCTTCCATGCTTACCCTCTTACTTGACACATCACCAATGCAGACAGAGCATGAAGTCAATCCCTGTGACCCAGATCACAGAGAAAGCATTTCCTGACATGTGTCAGTACCCTTCCTGGCCTGAACAAATGTATCCATGGCCAGTTCAGCATGGGTGCCCATGGCACTCTCTCTCCATCACGAAGAACTGAGAGGCCTTAAAGTCGATGCCAGTTGCAGATGCCCACCACACTGCAAGCCTGCCCAACCCCCTCCTGCTTTTTTCCCCTCTGACAGCGTTCGGACTGGGGCCCGACGCAGGGCTGCAGGTGGCCCCATTAAAAGGGAAAGTGTGTCACTGGAGCCTCAGGGACCATGGACACACCAGGCTGTTCCTGTGTTGTACCCAGCCAAACCTGGCTCAGACTGCCTCCCAGCCTGGGAAAGGCCTGTGGAGGAGGCAGACCTGGGCTCAAATTCTATTTGAAATCTTTGAAATACTTTCAGTGTTTGCTTTAGTCTGTATGGAGTGCCAGATGGGCAGGGTTTGTGGTATTTGAACCCAGGTCTATGTGGAGGAGGGATGGAGCAGAAGCAACCAGAACCAGGCCCAGGAACCAGGCCCAGAACCTCACAGCTATCTGTTCCACAAGCATAGATCAAAGTGATGGGGCTGGCATATCCACATGGGCCCTCATACTCATCACAGCACCATGCTCTACCAGCTGTTGAACAGGAACAGCCCCACTCCACCCAGCCTGGTTAGGGGAGAAGAGAGGGACTTGCTGGTGAAAGATTCATAGGCTGGATGTGCCATTAACTCTTGCATGATTGATGCCCCGCGTCGCTAATATGTCCAGACTCAAAGTTGCACAAGAGAAGGAACATATTTAAAAACATATCATCTTGTTAATTTTATTTTTCTCTCTCCCAGCCAGCAGTGAGTTTGGCCCATGTACAGTACAGTACTGTAGTTATGGCACTCCCTCTGAGATGTCACTCACTCTTGTGAGCAGCTCTCCAGCACTGTTTGGCAGTAGTTTGGATGCTTACAGTACAGTACCCTTCATTGGCCACTGTGGCACAGCAAACTGTGTATATACTGTACTGTAAATTAGTAGTTTGTTCTGGCTTAGGGCGCTTGTTGTCAGTGTAGAGGAGGGGAGGTATGACGTCGTAGACCCTAGGCCTCCTGTAGACTCTCATGGTGGGCTGACTGACTGGCTGGCTGGCTCACTGGCCGGCTGGCTGGCTGGCTGGCTGGCTGACTGGCTGGCTTGCTTGCTAGCTGACTACCTGGCTGACTAGCTGGCTGACTGACTGACTGATTCATGACTGAAACATTCTGGCCAGACCATCTCATGACTGAAACATTCTGGCCAGCCCATCTCATGACTGAAACATTCTGGCCAGCCCATCTCATGACTGAAACATTCTGGCCAGCCTGTCTCATGACTGAAACATTCTGGTCAGCCCATCTCATGGGCTGACCAGAATGACTGGCTGATACTTGGCTGGCTGGCTGGCATCTCATGGGCCCATCTCATGACTGGCTGGCTGGCTGATACTTGGCTGGCTGGCTGGCTGGCTGGCTGGCTGGTTGGCTGACTGACTGACTGGCTGGCTGACTACCTGGCTGACTGGCTGGCTGACTACCTGGCTGACTGGCTGGCTGACTACCTGACTGACTGGCTGGCTGGCTGACTACCTGGCTGGCTGACTGGCTGGCTATCCCTGCTGCTGTAGTCCCTAATATTCTCTACTCATATATATTAAGTTGAGTGGTTACTGGCATTTCATATTGCTGACATTTCATATTGCAATTCATAACACAACCCCCAGTATTATTAATACAACTGAAAGGGCGGTTCCCACTCCCCAGTGTATACAGTATAGCGACTTTTCTAGTATTTAACCAGTATTTTCATCAATATATGCTATTGAGTTCAGGGGGTTTTCACACCTTTAAATTGCTGACATGATGTTTTGGTGCTGCATGACTGAAACATTCTGACCAGCCCATCTCATGACTGAAATATTCTGGCCAGCCCATCTCATGACTGAAACATTCTGGCCAGCCCATCTCATGACTGAAACATTCTGGCCAGCCCATCTCATGACTGAAACATTCTGGCCAGCCCATCTCATGACTGAAACATTCTGGCCAGCCCATCTTATGACTGAAACATTCTGGCCAGCCCATCTCATGACTGAAACATTCTGGCCAGCCCATCTCATGACTGAAACATTCTGGCCAGCCCATCTTATGACTGAAACATTCTGGCCAGCCTATCTCATGTATTTCTCTTTTCAATAAAGTCTCTCCAGGGGGAAGGAGGTGTAGGGAGACAGACATGTGTGGCCCTTTGGCCGTCTGTGACTGTCTACTCATTAATTAGTCCAGGGAATTCCACCAGCCTGGCGTGTTCTGAGGGGAGGTAGAGGTACCAGATGGATCCTAGGAGGGGGGTTCAGAAGACAGGGAAACAAAACGGACAGAAAGAGGAGTGAGAAGAGAGAGAACAACAATTGCAGCATGGTCAGTAGAGGCAAAAAGAAAAAGACCCCCTCCCTCCTTCTCCTCAATCCCCTGTACCAATCCTTTAGCAGTGTGCCAATGTGCCCCTAATAAGGTTTATTTGTAAAATGCTATAAAATGTTATCAAACTGCTATCAAACTGAATTTGTGAAAATGGTCATAATCTGTCCATAAAGCCAGCTAGGCTGTGTTTGACCCATAAATACCCTGTTTGTATGCTCATAAATCTCCCTCTCTGCCCTCTCTACCCCGTAGTAAACACAAAGCTAAAGAAGCTTAAGAAAAGATAAAGAAATTAATTTGTTTCTCAATGAATGAATACAGTTAATGTTGTTTTTTTCAGTTCATATGCTCCTTGATTTGATTTTCTGTTATTGTTATTTTTGACACATAATCTTTTATTGACTTCTCCAGAGTAAAAGGGAAGTGGCGTTTTGGCATGGCTATTAGACATAACATTATAACCACGTGTTGTACTGTTGGTTATTAGACATAACATTATAACCACGTGTTGTACTGTTGGCTATTAGACATAACATTATAACCACGTGTTGTACTGTTGGCTATTAGACATAACATTATAACCACGTGTTGTACTGTTGGCTATTAGACATAACATTATAACCACGTGTTGTACTGTTGGCTATTAGACATAACATTATAACCACGTGTTATACTGTTGTTCATTTTGGCATGGCTATTAGACATAACATTATAACCACGTGTTGTACTGTTGGCTATTAGACATAACATTATAACCACGTGTTGTACTGTTGGCTATTAGACATAACATTATAACCACGTGTTGTACTGTTGGTTATTAGACATAACATTATAACCACGTGTTGTACTGTTGGCTATTAGACATAACATTATAACCACGTGTTGTACTGTTGGCTATTAGACATAACATTATAACCACGTGTTGTACTGTTGGCTATTAGACATAACATTATAACCACGTGTTGTACTGTTGGCTATTAGACATAACATTATAACCACGTGTTATACTGTTGTTCATTTTGGCATGGCTATTAGACATAACATTATAACCACGTGTTGTACTGTTGGCTATTAGACATAACATTATAACCACGTGTTGTACTGTTGGCTATTAGACATAACATTATAACCACGTGTTGTACTGTTGGCTATTAGACATAACATTATAACCACGTGTTGTACTGTTGGCTATTAGACATAACATTATAACCACGTGTTATACTGTTGTTCATTTTTGGGGGGGATATTCATGAAATTGTTTTTACTTAAACATAGTTGTTTGGCATTGAGGTGCGTAAACATTAAGATATTTTAGGCCTAATAATCCCACAGGATATATAAGATTTGGGGGTATTATTGTTGAGTAGTATCATAGTCCTTGTCTTGAATGTTAGTGCATGCATCTACACTGTCCCTGAGCACTACACTGCTGGGCCTCTGTCCTCCATTTTGCAGACCCCAGCATTCCTGTCTGTTATATTATTTTTCAAAGAATGTAAAAAGGGGAAAGAGAAGCCAGTAAAAATGAGAGACAGAGATCGCGAGCGAGACAGATATGAGTGAACAGAATATAGAGAATGAGACAGTCCAATAGTCTATGAGAGGAAGCAGGTGGGAAAGAAAATGATAGAGAGAGTGAGAGGGAGAGAAGGAAGCTCTCCAGCAGGCAGCTCTGAGTGGTCTTTGACAGCAGCATGCTCCTACTCCGACCATACGGCCTGTCTCTTTAGCTAACAGGCCAGCTGTATTGGGAATGTCCCTGGGCCTGACACTTTGACATGGGGCGCCACGTTGACAAATAGCTGGAGTTTTCACCTCCTGCCACACTGTCTGCTTCCTGCTAAATCAGTTGGTGCTGACTGCATGAAGGGAGTGACAGATCTGCTGTGAGAGCGGGCCGGGCCGGGTGGAGGCGGAGGGGAGGCTGCTGATCGAGGTCTCTCTGGGTGGCGGGCTCCAACAGAGGGGGGCCGAGAGCCGGGTGCCCAGCCTAGGCTCAGCCTGGACAGGACGGGATACTCCTCCTGGTTAATGGTGTGTGTGTCTGCAGCCGTACTGTACGGTAACTCAGCTGAGAGGGCTTATCAGTATTGTATCTGGGCGGCACTGCTGTAATTGCAGCACAGTGTGGCGCTGTAGCAGACAGACACGTCCACATTCTGAGGCTGACTGAGGTTAGGAGGACTGTTGATTGTGTGTGTGTGTACTGTGTGTGCGTGTGTGTGTTTGTACCAGAGTGGTTTAAGAGTCGCCAGGACCCCATGTTATTATGGGGTCCTTATTGATTAATCCCCATGCCTGTATAACCTCCAACTCACTTTGAGGTGTCCCCGGTGTGCCTGGTCTATCTCCCTCCGCATTCTCGGCAACAGCAAACACACTGTGATTAATGCCCATCTCCAGAGTACAGCCCACCACACACACACATGCACACACACCACCGACCGCCATAGAGCAGTGTGTCAGGTTAGATTTGTCAGCTCACAACTATAGATTATTTTATGTCTGCTGAACTTTGGGAGCTACTGGTGCCTCCAGTGTCTATAGTGCAGGATTGTTAAATCTCTCCTCTCCCCCTTCCCCTCCAGACCCCTTCCCCTGGGTGAAGAGATGCCAGATGCATTAAACAACCCACTTAATAGATAAGATACACTATGCTTGACTTTCTTTTTTCTTCCCTCCCCATCCCCCCATCCCTTTCTCCTCCACTCCTCCCCTCATATCTCCTGCTGCTGAGATGGAATTGGATCAAAGGGGGGGGGAGAAAAGACTCCCTCATCGGGTTTTGTTGAAATATTTATAGGTCAGGGTTGACTGGCTAAATTGAATATCTATGCCGATCTCACTTGCCTGTTTAACTTGCGCTTAGGCAAATATGTTTCCTAGGTGATAACCTTTTATGTACCAGTCTGACTTCATTGAAATGCATAGAGATAAAAATGTGTCACACTTCACAGAGGCAGCTAGGCAGCCGACGTCTCGGCTCCATTATTCAAATGATAATTGACCTCCACCTATAGCTGCTTATAAGCTTCTATAAATATTCTGTAGTCAATCACTCCATCCACTGTTTGAGATAGGGAGAAAATTCTGTTCTGTCATTTACATTATAAACCACTGGTGAATGTCAAGTACCCCGGGCAATGCTATTTGGTGGAGAAGAATGGGGAGAAAATATATGGCCAATTATTATTTCCAATCTTTTTAATAATTTAAATGCTGTTGATGTGTGAGTTACTGGCAGTATAGCTCTCAGTCCTCTGCGCTCGGTTCAATCGGGTTATTTTCTTCCTAACAAATTAGTTGATGTTAATCTTCGTATATAATTTTCATTTCTCTGATATAATGGCTTCTAGTGGCTTGCTGTCAAAGGGTGATAAATTGACAACCACTGTCACAGCACTGAAATCGACAATGCGGAAATAATTTTGCTGTGTGGGTTGCCAAGACACAGACAAAGGGAAAAAACATAATCTTCTTCAGCGTTCTCTATAGAGGGTACTCATAGTAATGAATGAATACACAAATGCACACGTGCATGCACGCTCGTGCGCACACACATCTCTGCATAAATATGAATATGATCAATTCATGCTTATACAATTTTTCGATTCTTATTTTACAGCTAAGTAATCATAGCGAATATTCACTATGAAAGCCATTTCATAAAAACCATCAATACCATAGCTATTATTCTCCCTCTGAAAGCGAATATCGTCGTTGAATCTCCCTGTAAATGCCTAATACATTCCACCATCAGATCTACTGTACTAAGTGTGAATGAGCAATGTGTGTAAATGTTGTCAGTAGTTTCATCTGTGAAAACACATTAGCCAGGGGTCTGACTTGCATAGATTTCCAAATGGAAGGCGTCAGGCGTCAAGCCTCACTCCTGCTCAGCTCCACTCCGCGCCTCAACGAGGCTTGTTTGTTTAAAGTCAGCCAAAGCTCTATAATTAGCAGTGTTTAATTATGGAAATGGCTGCTGAGGAGAATTTCAAACACACTCCTTCCCCAGATCATTAGTTACACAGGGAGGGCAAAAGGAAAGAAAAAATATAAAATGCTTTCAGCAATGAAGGGTTCATATTTCAAGCTTATAGCTACTAAAAGGGTGTACTCAGAAAATCAATTTTATGAAAGTCCGTTCAGCACTAAAGGGAGTTCCATGCAACTAAGCAATTTTGAAATAATGTCGGCTGGTCCTGATTCATGGTTGGTAACAGGACTTTGCTCTCCTTGCCTGAGACATTATCCTCTAAGCCCAGTTCAAAGGTCAACCCCTGGTTTAAATCAACCTCTGTTTAGCATAACTCGATTCTTAACGGGCTGCCGGCAATCCAGCGCTGAATAGATAAGTAGTGTTTCAAGAGGGATCGGTGTGTGTAGTGTGTGTGTTTGCCTGTGTGTGTGTGTCAATATGGGAACTGTAAGAGATCAAAGCATTAAAGAGCTGTCTGGAGAGACTAGGAAGGGACTAGACTTTGGGTGTCAAACCTTACCTTGACCCCATTTAGCTGAGGTTATTCTACACCACAGGATAACAGCCATGGAGCCTGGTCACAAGCTCACACACTTAGAATAAACTAAACATACAATCCTCTCAATGCATAACACAGACTCATACCAAAATAGCCGTTGGCCAATAAATCTCGTCCCTATCACCTCTTTGATGGTCCCCCACATCAAGCACTAAGCAAGGGTCTATCCTGGCGTGGCATGGTGTGATGAATATGGCTGCCACATGTGGGGACTGCAGCTAGCCTGGCGACGCTCTACTCTGAGGACCCAGGCAGCTCCATCTGCCACGTGGGATATGCCAGGTCTTCTAAGCCTGCTCTGGAAACCACATCAACACAGACACACACACAGGCTGTATGTGTGGCGCACATGTCTGTGTGTCTGTCTTTATTTTGTGTGTGCTACACAGCCTTGTGGTTCTCAGAGTCTCAGTAGTGTATCTTAACATAGTGACGTTCCGGACACTTTGGTGGCTGGTGTGTGTTTAAGTCTGGGAGTTCACACTGAGAGACTACAGCTGGGTCTACCACCACCACCAGGCCCCACAGCCCGGCCCACGCTCCTCACACAGGGGATTCCCATTAGGCTGATTGATCGTTTCCTCCCCTCCACCCTTTGATTCATGCATTAGATCTGGGCTTTAATGAGCCACCGGCCGTATGGCACTGTACTGGACATCTGTGGTCTGATAAAGTGTACAGTATTTGGCTAATAGAAACCACATACAGTATATCCTGAGATCCACCGCCAGGACCATCATTATTGACACCCTTGATAAAGATGAGCAAACAACACAGATATATTGACCTATATTGTATGTTCAATTTTTTTGTGGAAATTATATTCATTTACACTAATACAATTGAGAGAGCTCTATTTTCATGTAATCTGACCATAGTACCGCCTGGAGTTTGATAAACGGCATTGGCACTTGGATTGAAACCAGTGCTATGGTCAGATGACATGGAAATAGAGCTCTTTGGCTACTCACACCAGTGGTGGGTTTGGCATTGAAAAACAGAAGCATATGCAGAAAAGTACCTCATACCTACGGTACAATATGGTGGTGGATCTTTAATATTATGGGGCTATTTTGCTTCCACTGGTCCTGGGGCCCTTGTAAGGTTAACAGCATCATGAAGTTCACCCAGTACCAGGACATTTTAGCCCAAAACTTGGTTGCCTCTGCAAGGAGGTTGACACTTGGCCACAAAGGATCTTCCAGCAAGACAATAACCCCAAAGAAATTGTTAATTTTGCAATGGTCATCTCAGTCTCCGCACTTGAACCTCATTGAAAACCTGTGGTTTGAATTGAAGAGGGAAATCCATAAGAGCAGACGAAGGATATCAAGGATCTGGAAAGATTCTGTATGGAGGAACGGTCTAAGATCATTCCAAACATATTCTCCATATTCTCTCATAAAACGTTTTAGAATTAGGCTCCGTGACGTTATCCTCACATGGGGAGGGTGCTGGAGTATTTACATTTTCTTATTACTTGTTAAACAAAATGTATTTCTCTAAGCAATAGTATTAGTATAACATCATGTCATTTCCGATTTTGATATAGCTCAGTATTTGTACCATTTATTTTATACAGTCTTTTATACTGCATACGACCAGGAGAAGTCAGACCTGTACTCCTCCTCTGTCTGACTGCATACGACCAGGAGGAGAAGTCAGACCTGTACTCCTCCTCTGTCTGATTGCATACGACCAGAAGGAGAAGTCAGACCTGTACTCCTCCTCTGTCTGACTGCATACGACCAGGAGGAGAAGTCAGACCTGTACTCCTCCTCTGTCTGACTGCATATGACCAGAAGGAGAAGTCAGACCTGTACTCCTCCTCTGTCTGACTGCATACGACCAGAAGGAGAAGTCAGACCTGTACTCCTCCTCTGTCTGACTGCATACGACCAGGAGGAGAAGTCAGACCTGTACTCCTCCTCTGTCTGACTGCATACGACCAGGAGGAGAAGTCAGACCTGTACTCCTCCTCTGTCTGACTGCATACGACCAGGAGGAGAAGTCAGACTTGATGCTGGTGTAAATGTTCTCTGAAAGGTGAGGTGCTCCTTTTTATTTAGTCTCCCACAGAGGAGTGGGACAGGTTTAGGGCTGCAGCCACAACCCTTATTTATGGCTGTGCTCCTTCATACATCCTCCATCATCCGTCTTTTATAGCACATACGGAATGATAATGATGAAAACAATAATAACTAGCATATAAAATACCTTTACAACATGTGGGCCTGAATGAGACACTGAATGTTTCTCTGCAGACGTAAAGGGCAAGAGCAGAGTTTTACAGTATTCTCTGGAATGAAACGTATATATCTAATACAGGGATTTTGGTCAAATATAGCCTGTTCAGGATGTTTTATATGTTGCGATTTTGGTGCAGTTCCATTACATGGTACATGATGTAGGTACTGTATATACAGGTTAGTGTTCTATCATGGTTTAGTAAATCTCTTTCTCTTTCTCTCTGTCTCTGTCTCTGTCTCTGTCTCTGTCTCTCTCTCTCTCTCTCTCTCTCTCTCTCTCTCTCTCTCTCTCTCTCTCTCTCTCTCTCTCTCTCTCTCTCTCCCTCACCCCCTTTCTCTCTCGCTCCCTTTCTCTCTCTCTCTCTCTCTCTCTCTCTCTCTCTCTCTCTCTCTCTCTCTCTCTCTAGCATTTAAATTAGGAGGACATGTGTGTATATCTATCTGCTTGCTTATCAAAACATTTCATATTTGCGGAAAGGAAAAATGGAAAATATAATTTGGCCTCTCTCCTAGTGCAACAGAATGTCACAGGTTTTAACTGGTATCCCTAGACGGTAATATTTAGTATGAAAATATGATTTAAAATCAACCTTTTCGTATTTGATTCATGACGCTCCAATAGCCTGGTTTGGGTTTCAGAGTCATGCTAAAATGCTAAACTGGCTGCAGTTCTGATTTAATATTGAGGAGAATTGTCTCAGTTCACGCTTCTGGACAGCAACACCAAACAATCAAACATCAAGTTATCAATTCATTCTACAGAAATGTGTGTGTTTCTACGTGTGTGTGTGTCTATTTATGCTTGCGTATATTTCTGTCTCTGTCTCTGTCTCTGTTTCTGTTTCTGTGTGTGTGTGTGTGTGTGTGTGTGTGTGTGTGTGTGTGCGTGCGTGCGTGTGTGTGTGTGTGGTGTGTGTCGGTGTTGGTGTCGGTGTGTGTGTGTGCGTTTCACTGCGTGTGGGCGTGCATGCATGTGTGTGTATTTCTGAACTGCAGATGAACTGAGCGGAACCAGGCTTATAAACACAGGCTGGGTGGTGTTATGGAACAGGCAGAATAAATGACTGTTTGCTAAAGACATTAGATCAGACCTCAGCTCTCTCACTCTGCTCTGCTCAGGGTGATCTGCAGTGCAGCGACGCACCCGGGTGGCCCATGCTCTCCACAATGTGTGTGTGTGTGTGTGCACGTGTCTGTATGTGTATATGTACATTTTTTTCTCTGTAACTGTCTGCATGTGTTCGTGCTTGTGTGTGTTGTGTGTGTGTGTGTTGTGTGTGTGCACGCAGTGTCTGTGTGTGTGATGGCATATCCACTATCCAGTCTCTGGCCTCCTGCAGCAGAACAGTCTACAGTCTCAACCTGGCTGTAATCACACTGCTGTTGTCCCTCCTGCCCTGTGCCAAACCTGTCACTGAACCTCCATATTGTACGTGGAGGGAGCGGTCTCTAGAGGTCACTGGAGTTCCATGGGTGACAGACACAGCTGGGGCCGCCACAGCCAGCACACCGCACACACACACACTCTAACACAGCCACTTCGACAATAGAGAGGGATGAGGGGAGAGGGGAAAAGAGGAGAGAAAAAAAAGAGTCAATGTGTTTCCACAAAACACTGTCAAGTGGTGGCCACTGGCCAGCCACGCAGATCACACTCCCCCACCCTCTGACCTTGTCACCAGATTCAGGGGAGAAGCTGCTTCTGAGATCAGTGGAATCTAAGTGAACTAGTGCTGCTGGGGTTGAACTGTGGAGGTTTTTACACACAATGCCCCTGACTCCAGCTCAGGTCTCAACGAGAGAAGGGTGAGGTTGGAAGGGAATTTGTAACCAGTCTCACTGCTTCAGGACCAGTGGTGTGGGTTCATGAAGCTCATATTAAGAGGCACATTGGAAGAGGAAGTCAGCTGGCTTTTTATTGTAACACTGTCTTTTCCTCTGCGGCAGGCAGCTGAATTTCTGGCCAGTATCTATATTCAAATTTCACAACACTTTCATGGACTTTTTTTAGGTACAATATTTTCTTTTGAATTATACACCCATTGACAGTTCACAAGAGGTAAATGAAAGATATTTAAAATACAAAAGAAGTCTCATCCATCCATCCACGCATCCCTCAATTTTGTCATGTTTTTTCAAAACTCTGTTTTAATCTGGTACAGTATTTTAGAAAAGGAGAACATGAATCCTACAGATCCTGCAGCCTACCAGGGCTTCTCCAGTTTCCCACTAATTCTATTACGATGGAGTTATTTTTAAAAGTCCCTTTTCTAAACATTTACTGTCAGGAGAACACTGGGAGCTGCTGTTCCTCATGCTTTGTTTGTTTTGTGGTTGTGGTTGCGTTGGGGTTGAACCCAGAACCCGCCTGCCTCCAGTAAGCTAGTGGTGGATACACGGACCGCCATGCCAGGATTAAAATTAGTAACAAATTTAATATGTTCTGTGCTGGCATCGGAGGGGCCTCGGCACTGTGCAAAAATGTCCTGATAGATTGTCGCAGGGTCTCTTTGGAAGACCACAATGACTGAAGCAGAGTTTAGAAAGTCAATTGAAAGACAGGGAAAAAGAGCAGTGAAATGCAGAGCAGATGACATCCGAAGAGAAAGAGAGAGAAGGGAGGGTAGCAAAGCAGTGGGACTCTAGCTGACCCAGGACCACCAACACAATACAAGCCGTCTGAGCCTCAGATCACACAATATGTTCCCTCCTCACTTGGAAGAGAAGAAGTGAACACGTCCCTATTTCATTCTCCCCCTTATCCCGACGGCACGACCACAACCTCAGCTACCCCAAACTAGCATGACCTAAATGACAGAACCATGCTCCTGTTAATGACATAATAGCTGGGAAATATGATTTATGGCTTTCATTTTAAGGATCACTATCCACCATAACTCCTAATTCAGGGGAAATGTGTGTTTTCAGTAACGCGGCCCTCCCATAATGCCTTATAGGCTGTTAAAGCTTGGAAAAAAACACATTGGTGCAGTAAATCTACATTTCAAACTAGACAGCTTAGAACACACAGCGAGATTACCGAAGGACCAATTGTGAATGAGAGAAATGAAACAGAGGGATTAGATGTTACTCTAGCTTTGATATTAAGACATTAAGTTTGGTTTAATTAGGTTTAAGTCATGTATTTCATTAATAGTTCTTTTTTTCAGGTCTCTTGTTTCCTTTTTGTTCTGTGTACCATTGCCCATCAATCACATCCTCTTCTGTTTATAAAATGTATCTGATATACGCATGAGTTTTCTTTGGAGTTCATAGTGTGAGTGAGTGAGAATTGGATGAATGTATTTAATGATTCATATGTTTGTAGGGAATGATTCGATGATGTTTGAATATGGATTTTGTCAGTGGTAGGTCTGTTACCAAAACCTTTTGAGGTGGTCAAACTCAAACATTTATCCTTCACCCTCAGCCCCTGTTTGTTTTTATAGCCCAGCAAAGCGTAAATGTTTTCTTATGCATGCTAAAGTTTTATTTATTTGGAAATACATATTCTAGCATGTTCTGACTGACAGAGACTACACGTTAAGAAATCCCTGTCTCAAATTTCATCATAAGCAAATATGTTTTCCTTGATCAACTGTGCTAGCCACATATTTCTTCAAAACACTCCTCTGTATGTTTGTACTGTGTGTCTTACCCTTTGCTAGTACTTCTGAGGGAGAGAGCAGGTCATTTGTAGTGTAGTTCTCACGCTGACCAGTAGAGGGAGATCATTGATTTATTTCTGCCTTTTAACACAGAAAGCCAGCAGCATTTGCCTTGTGCCTTCTGATATCCTAGTCATTCCTTGATTATGAATAATTCCAAAGAAATGTGTCCCTTAATATTCTTAGACAACCACATGAAGGGGCACAGTGAGTCTTTGAAGGCTCATTGATAATGGAGGAGATAATGATGTGTTACTGTTCCTTCGAGGACCAGATTCCTCAGGAGCAAGTCATGAGCGCTGATTAAAAGTGACTTTACGTCAGGTCGTAAATATTTGTCAGCCCACCTTTGAAAGGCAGGCAAGCCGTGGCGTTTTCTTCTCTGCTCACTAACCACATGAAGGTGCAAATGGAAACGCTTTGAGGTTGGGAGGCGCATCAGTCATAGCTGGAATAAGACGGCCAATAAAAAAGGAGGCGTAATTATGATGCTCTGTCATTGGACGCAGCCCCGGGGTCCTTTTGGGCCTGTTTAGCTGTGTGTGCTGAGAGAGAGAGAGACAGAGACAGAGAGACAGAGAGAGAGAGAGAGAGAGAGAGAGAGAGAGAGAGAGAGAGAGAGAGAGAGAGAAAATCCCACCCGCGAATAATGGGACCTGATTTTTATGAGGAGCTGAGGCTGTGTTTAAGAGCGAACTCTGACAATGTGTGGTCTGTCTGTATGTCACCTCCCTCCCTCCTCCTCCCCCTCTTCTCCCCCTCTCCTCCCCCCTAGGCCCCAGCAGTGTGTGTGTGAGGAGCTAGCTGTTTACCTTGCTCCTTTAGTAGGCGCAGCGTGTCGTGACTACCTATCTTAGACGCCTCTCAGGGCTGGAGGAGTGGATGGTTCCAACACTGCGTCATGACTACAGGCATGCTACCATGACAACGCCTGGTTCTTCTTCTTCCACCGTGGTTGTTGTTGTTGTTGTGAGGTTGTTTAGTATTTCTTGCTCTGTGAAAGCCCTGGTTTGTGTGTGGTAGCTGCAAGGAGTGATGCTTTTCAGTGCTGATGGCCTGATGCTAATTTTAGAAGTCAAAGGCACCTACTTATTTAACATAATAAGCTTGAAGATTACTACCACAGTTTCCTACTTTCCAGCCAATACCAAACCAAATGTGCCAATATTTGTAGTATCTCTCAGCTATCAGATATCTAGAATAATCTAACTGACCAACAGTAGCATCGCTAGAATACACATGGTATCCCCACCTGAGCAGAGCGTATTTCCACTCCATTAGTTTTGTTTGCATGTAGGAAGGTGGGGGGAATAAGGAGGTTGACTGACTGGGTCACAGCAGGGCCGTGTTCCAGTATGTCTTCAACACGCTCCTCTCCTCTGTCTCGGCTTGGGGCCTGCCTCTCTGTGTGAAGCCCCTGCTCCAGGATTAGACACTGGGGTGCAAGTCAAATGATTGTTCCATCTAATAGAGAGATCTTCACCTGACTGACGTTTAAATCAGCAGCACACTTTATATACAGTTGAAATGGGAAGTTTACATACACCTTAGCCAAATACATTTAAACTCAGTTTTTCACAATTCCTGACATTTAATCCTAGTAAAAATTCCCTGTCTTAGGCCAGTTAGGATCACCACTTTATTTTAAGAATGTGAAATGTCAGAATAATAGTAGAGAGAATGATTTATTACAGCTTTTATTTCTTTCATCACATTCCCGGTGGGTCAGAAGTTTACATACACTCAATTAGTATTTGGTAGCATTGCCTTTAAATTGTTTAACTTGGGTCAAACGTCTATAGGATTGAGGTCAAGGCTTTGTGATGGCCACTCCAATACCTTGACTTTGTTGTCCTTAAGCCATTTTGCCACAACTTTGGAAGTATGCTTGGGGTCATTGTCCATTTGGAATACCCATTTGCGACCAAGCTTTAACTTCCTGACTGATGTCTTGAGATGTTGCTTCAATATATCCACATCATTTTCCTCCCTCATCATGCCATCGATTTTGTGAAGTGCACCAGTCCCTCCTGCAGCAAAGCACCCCCACAACATGATGCTGGTGTTCTTCGGCTTGCAAGCCTCCCCCTTTTTCTTCCAAACATAACGATGGTCGTTATGGCCAAAAGGTACGATCTTTGTCCCCATGTGCAGTTGCAAACCGTAGTCTGACATTTATATGGCAGTTTAGGAGCAGTGACTTCTTCTTTGCTGAGCGTCCTTTCAGGTTATGTCGATATAGGACTTGTTTTACTGTGGACATAGATACTTTTGTACCTGTTTCCTCCAGCATCTTCACAAGGTCCTTTGCTGTTGTTCTGGGATTGGTTTGCACTTTTCGCACCAAAGTATGTTCATCTCTAGGAGACAGAACGCGTCTCCTTCCTGAGCGGTATGACGGCTGTGTGGTCCCATGGTGTTTATACTCGCGTACTATTGTTTGTACAGATGAACATGGTACCTCCAGACATTTGGAAATTGCTCCCAAGGATGAACCAGAGTTCCATGAACCAGAAGTCTACAATTTTTTTCTGAGGTCTTGGCTGATTTCTTTAGATTTTCCCATGATGTCAAGCAAAGAGGCACAGGGTTTGAAGGTAGGCCTAGAAATACATCCACAGGTACACCACCAATTGACTCAAATTATGTCAATTAGCCTATCAGAAGCTTATAAAGCCATGACATCCTTTTCTGGAATTTTCCAAGCTGTTTAAAGGCAAAGTCAACTTAGAGTATGTAAACTTTTGTTGGAAAAATTACTTGTGTCATGCACAAAGTAGACATGCCAAAAGTATAGTTTGTTAACAAGAAATGTGTGGAGTGGTTGAAAAAACGAGTTTTAATGACATAAACCTAAGTGTATGTAAACTTCTGACTTCAACTGTATGCTACAATGTCCTCAGAGAGGATGTTTCTAAAGGTGCAATACCATCAGAAACATAGGCCCTACAGTATCTTAACGATTACAGAGCTCATCATTAAATTCACACAATACATGATTCATAGGAAAGTGATAGTCAAATTGAGAATAACATATTTTGCCTGTTTAAACTCATGTCTGCCTATATATTTCTACCTTGAATATAACATGCCACACAAATGTATGATTGTTCATAAGAGGTTAATAAAAGCAACATTATGTCGCTCCACCCCCGGCCTAATGCCCTCTTCAATACATTACTACTTGTATCCTGTTAATACCTTGTTAGTACATGTACCCCTGTATATCCTTGATTGTCTCATCTCATCTGTACAATGTTTTGTATCTGTTCCTGGCAGGCTTTACCATGGTGTACTAGATATGAGACAACAAGGGGGCTTTCTCCTGAGTCGTAGGACACAGAGACATAGTACTGGGATTGTGGTGAGAGCTGTGATATGATACACCCTGCGTCCTAATCAAATGGAGACTCAACAGCAGGCCTTCAAGCCCAACAGATGACTGACATAAAGGAGAAGAAAATAGAAGTAGAGGGGGAGATTAAATAAGAGATGGGGGGATTATTGAAAGGCATTAAAATGACACAGAAGATTATTCCGACATCGGCAAGCAGCAGCCAGCCAGAGACAGTCTGCTCAAGGTCACCAACTGCCTGAGAATTGCCACTTCTGCAGACAAACAGAAAAGAACATCAAGACAACAGGAAGGAGACAAACAGAAAAGAAAAACAAGACAACAGGAAGGAGACAAACAGAAAAGAACAACAAGACAACAGGAAGGAGACAAACAGAAAAGAACAACAACACATCAGCAAGGAGACAAACAGAAAAGAACAACAAGACAACAGCAAGGAGACAACCAGAAAAGAACATCAAGACAACCGGAAGGAGACAAACAGAAAAGAACAACAAGACAACAGGAAGGAGACAAACAGAAAAGAACATCAAGACATCAGGAAGGAGACAAACAGAAAAGAACAACAAGACAACAGGAAGGAGAAAAACAGAAAAGTACAACAACACATCAGCAAGGAGACAAACAGAAAAGAACAACAAGACAACAGGAAGGAGAAAGAGACTCTGGCTCTGTTCCAAATAGCAGTCTATTCCCTATATAGTGCACTCTATTCCCTATATAGGGCCCATAGGTCTGTGATCAAAAGCAATGCCCTACATAGGGAATAGGGTGCTATTAGGGACTAAGACTGTGTTTGAAGCAGGTACAATGTGGCGATTCAGCCTCTCCAAATGAGAGATTCTCTTGTTCTTGTTCTATTCCTCCATGGGGTTCTCTTTTCCAATGTTCCCCCTTTGTGTTCTTCTCATATCTTGTGATTGGGACTTCTTGACCGTTCTTATTACCGTATGTAGTCCATCACCAGTGCAGCCTTTCAACACATTACAGCCAATGTGGCATTTGAGAACCTTGCAGACGTGGCCATATAGAACCATCTAGAGTGTGAGGATGATCTAAGAAGGCATTTAAAACAGACCCTTTAGGTGCTGTAGTTTAATACCACTATAAAACAATGTTTCTCTTGTGAATAAAGACCCCAATCCCCAATTTCCATATAGGCCACTCTGTGTAGCCCAGCCGGCCCTGTCATTGCGTCAGTATGCAACACAGGCATTCCGAGTTATGAAAGCACCGTTATTAGGCCTAGTTACAGGGTGACCCTCCATATAGTATCACTGTTCTCCCATTCACAATGACCCAGAAGCTGGCTAGCTGAACTGAGCTGAGAGATGAGAGATGAGAGGAGCGAACAGGGCCTACTGTATTGTACCCAGCCACAGAGGAGGCCTATATTCCTATAGAGTTACACCATGTGTCAGGTCAGAGGACTCTTCAAACCCCTGTTCCCGGTCTCAGAGGGGTGGCCGAGCGGAAGGGCACCAGACCTGAGGACCCTGGGTAAGTTCCATATGACACTCTATTCCCTATGGGCCCTGGTTAAAAGTAGTGCACTATATAGGGAATAGAGTGCCATTTGGGACACAGAGCCTGTCCCTGGGAACCTACTGAATTGGCATAACCCTTTTGCCAAGTTCCATTTGGTTAAATTAGGATCAGAACAAGGACACTGAAGAAGGGGGCAGAGGGGTGTCCTAGTAGGCCAGTGCACCCAAAGGACAGCCCTGGGTCGGACGATGGTGGAGGGGATCAGAGGAGAGGATCAGAGGTCTCGGTTGCCTGAGTTTTGGACTGGCATGGAGCAGTGGGTAGTGAGTGGAGTGGGCCAGGAGAGGTGGAGGTCACCCAGAGGGCATAGGATGTAGCAGGGGTCGCGATGCAACGTCTATTCCTGAGCCGCACAATGCCAGCTTTTCATCCCTGGCTCTGGCCACTCCACCGAGCCCTTAATTATCTTTGACAAAACTCATTAGCAGAGACCTTGTAGCGACATCGGCGACCAGGAATTTCATGGAGGGAGGACATGCACCGAAACAATGTACCACACACATTTCATGGCGCCCTTTGACAAAATGTAATGAGGTGTATATATTGTCCCCCTCATCAACATTTGAACCCTGAGCCATCAGCACAAAGACTTTGTTTATGAGTCCTCTGAGCCCAGCGTGGGACACATCAAATAGCACCTCCACTTTGGCTCTTTTATCAGGCCCAGGGACAAATTGTTGTTCTGGATGTTATTGTTATTATGGGTCTTATTATTATGAATTGGCTGTTGCTGTCATGTCAGTTTGATTCATCTTCCATAGGGTGATTCCAAGCCAGGAAGGCCCGAAAATATTTTTGGTGTCTCAGATTGTTCTGGCAATTCTCAAAGAAACTTAATTGGGAGGAAGGATGTTTGATACCCCTTATTGATTTGTATCACAAAATCTTTTAGACAATCATGATGAAAGTGACCATTTTAGGACCCCTTTCTAGACCTATACATCCTCCTGTAAGACCCTATGATCTGTGAACCGTACATGATACAGACAACATCTTGGTGTCATTATACTTCTTATAGTGTGCTCTAAAATATGGAGTATGTCTAGATTCTGAAATACAAATGATCACATTCATTTAGTCAACATTAAAATTATTAATATAAATATCTCAAATGTACCCTTTTTGATTTAGCTTATATTTCGACATAATGTTTGGAACAATATACACTTTCCATAGTGGGCTCTCTGCTACTTTTGAAGATGTGACCCAATTTAGACATAGAAATTGACATTCTAGGTAACTAACCAATCACATTCCTAACACTTCTTATTTATGGTGACACCATTTACCAGATTGCAGCAGCCACAACTCTTAAACCTTTGGATGACGTCTACCATAGCACCATTTGTTTTATCACTGGTGACAGTTTTAATACACACCACTGCATCCTGTATCAAAAGGTTGGCTGGCCCTCATCAAAATCCCGTAGATCACTTCATTACTCCCTGTTTGTTTACTAAGCACTACTACACAAGCTTCTAATTTACCTAACTTCATTGCTAATGTATAAAAGAATGAGCTACCAAACCCGCTCGCAGTATTGGTTAACTCTTGAGGTCCCTCTGGTAAAGCCTCCTTTAGTTTTAGTGCCCCTGATTGTTGGAATAACCGACACAATTCTTTGCATCTTGATTCCCTGGTGCCGCTAGGGCAGTGTTGAATGAATTCATTGAGGATTGCAGTTGTTTCGATTGATTGTAGTGTTTTCTTTGTTGAAATTGTGGTGTTGAGGTTATGCCTATTTGTATTCTTCTTGTTTTAATTGTAATGTATATTGTTCTTCCTGTTGTGAGAAAAAGTTTGTACTCAAGGCACCATTGGGGATGAGACCATGGTCTCAATATGGCTACTCAAAGAAATAAAAGTTAATAAACAGAAATACTAAATTCAGCAAATCACCAGCAGAGCGCATTCCCTTGAATCCATTTTCCAATTCACTGTGTTGGTGGTGCTCATAAAATGTATCACAACTTCAGAAGTACCACCCACTCTGTACATTTGATGTACTTGTTGAGTATATTGTTTAAAACAATATGTCAAAAAAATTATCAAAAAGGGTACTTTTGAGATGTTTATATTAATATTTTTTTATGTTAAATAAATGAATGTGAACGTTTGTATTTCAGAATCTAGACATACTCCATATTTTAGATCACACTATAAGAAGTATAATGACACCAAGATGTTGTCTGTATCATGTACGGGGTCCTAAAATGGTCACTTTCATCATGATTTTCTAAAAACTGGTTTGGGATACAAATATTTATTTTACTAGGCAAGTCAGTTAACAACAAATTCTTAGGGGAACAGTGGATTAATTGCCTTGCTCAGGGGCAGAACGACAGATTTTTACCTTGTCAGCTCAGAGATTCGATCCAGCAATCTTTCAGTTACTGGCCTAATGCTCTAACGACTAGGCTACCTGCCGCCCCCATCTAAAAGCAACCTTCCTCCCAATACAGAGAGGCACATAGCTCATTGAAGGGAAGCTCATGTGATGTGCCGATGGATGGATGGGATGGATATAAAAGTCTGATAGCCCACTTTCTACGCAAGTTAACCCTGCATTGACCTTTGGCATCATAGCCAGCCTAACAGACTAGAATGACAGGCATTGTTAGATAGGTTTGTCCCTGTTATTATCATTAGGTGGACTGAGTTGGGACAGGAAAATTAATTATAAAACTCAGGTAGAATATTTGCACGGCTTGCTTAGAATCTACTGAATGAGATAGCATATAAATACTATGACCTTTCAGTCTAAATTGACTCTAATGCTATCCAGCAACGTAACGAACCTGTGGATAGCACTCTGACAGTAGATAGAAAAGACTGTTACTCAAGGGAAATAGAAAACGTGTATCCATGTAGATAATCCAAAGGACTTGTCCTTGAACCCCTATGAAAGAAGTGCTAAAACTAGCCTAGCACATCCCTTCCTCCCCTCAGTCCAAAAATAGATCATTTACCAGAGCCTTCTCTTCCCAAGATATGTATCTACAATAGGACCGTAAGATGCATTCTTGAAAGTTATAGTGGCAGTTAAGTTAAGCAAAAGGGGTAACTTGAGCCACCCTTGTTTCTAGGAAACCATACACAACATTAATAATTTGACAAAATATTTAGGAAGAGGTAATCAGGAAGAAAACACATGGAAAAAGTGGTAAGCAAGTTAGGTTCAAAAAACGGATTTTCACCAAGTCAAATGAATGTATTGTGTTAAAGGTTTCATTAGGCTTGTATCTTTACCAAAGTAGATCATTTTAAGATTGTACATCAGTTGGGGTCTCTATAAGCTTCAATATGAGGTCCTAAACCTGGCATGAAAGTGCATCCTTGTAGCTGTGTGTGGGATATGAGGTAACAACAGAGCGTGGCCTATGTTAAAATTGTTTTAAAAAGTACAAAGTCTTTGTTAGGTGTTAAGCCTGCGTTAGAAGATTATTCAAATGATTAAAAGACAAAAAAAAAGCTATTGTGATTGTGTTGAATTGTGTTAGGGAAACAAAGATAGACATAGTTTTAAAAGGTAGTGGTAATATTTCAGAAATTATATATACAGTGCATTCAGAAAGTATTCAGACCCCTTGACATTTTCCAAATGTAGTTACCTTACAGCCTTATTCTATTTTTTTTTTGCAAATGTATTAAAAATAAAAAACGGAAATAGTCCATTTACATAAGTATTCAGACCAGTACTTTTTACTCAGTACTTTGTTGAAGTACCTTTGGCAGCAATTACAGCCTCGAGTCTTCTTGGGTATGACGCTACAAGCTTGGCACACCTAAATTTGGGGAGCTTCTCCCATTCTTCTCAGCAGATTCTCTCAAGCTCTGTCAGGTTGGATGGGGAATGTCGCTTCACAACTATTTTCAGGTCTCTCCAGAGATGTTAGATCGGGTTCAAGTCGGGGCTCTGGCTGGGCCACTCAACGACATCCAGAGACTATTCCTGAAGCCACTCTTGCGTTGTTTTGGCGTTGTACTTAGGGTCTTAGTTCTGTTGGAAGGTGAACCTTCGCCCCAGTCTGAGGTCCTGAGCGCTCTGGGCGGGTTTTCTATACTTTGCTCCATTCATCTTTCCCTCGATCCTGACTAGTCTCCCAGTCCCTGCCGCCAAAAAACATCCCTACAGCATGATGCTGCCACCACCATGCTTCACAGTAGGTGCCAGGTTTCCTCCACACGTGATGCTTGGCATTCAGGCCAAAGAGTTCAATCTTTGTTTCATCAGACCAGAGGATCTTGTTTCTCATGGTCTGAGAGTCCTTTAGATGCCTTTTGGCAAACTCCAAGCGGGCTGACATGTGCCTTTTACTGAGGAGGTCTTCCGTCTGGCCACTCTACCATAAAGGCCTGATTGGTGGAGTGCTGCAGAGATGGTTGTCCTTCTGGAAGGTTCTCCCATCTCTGGAGCTCTGTCAGAGTGACCATCGGTTTCTTAGTTACTTCCCTGACCAAGGCCCTTCTTCCATTTAAGAATGATGGAGGCCACTGTGTTCCTGAGAATTTTCAATGCTGCAGAAATGTTTTGGTACCTTGCCCCAGATCTGTGCCTCGACACAATCCTGTCTCGGCGCTCTACGGACAATTCCGTTGACCGCATGGCTTGGTTTTTGCTCTGACATGCACTGTCAACTGTGGGACCTAATATAGACAGGTGTGTGCCTTTCCAAATCATGTCCAATCAATTGAATTTACCACAAGTGGACTCCAAATAAAGTTGTAGAAAAATCTCAAGGATGATCAATGGAAACAGGATTTACCCGAGCTCAATTTTGAGTCTCATAGCAAAGGGTCTGAATACTTATGTGAAAACGGTTTTAACTGTCTTATGTTTTGTATAAATTTGCAAACATTTCTAAAAACCTGTTTTCACTTTGTTATTATGGGGTATTGTGTGTAGATTGCTGAGTTAAAAATAAAAATATATATTTTAGAATAAGGCTGTAACGTAACAAAATATGGAAAAAGTCAAGGGGTCTGAATACCTTTCAAATGCTCTGCATATACAGGCATGTGTAGGCGGCTTTAACATACCCTGTCCCGTGGCTCAACTTACCCCATACCCGGTGTAAATTCTGCCAAGAGGCCACTTTTATGGAACAAGATATGTTTTCAAAACTGTAATTTTTTACATCAATTTTGATTATTTCCAGGGATACACAACATCCTGCAATATATGTAAATATATTTGTTAGAAATAATACTATATTTCCCATGAGAGTGGTGCTGAATGTAAAAGATGGCTGAACTTACCCCACTCTCCCCTATAATCACATTTTAAAAGGATATGTTGAAAACCCCCCAAAAAGAGCTATAATAAATCCAAATTCTATTGTCCTTTGCATTCATATGTGTTCTTTTTCAGGGGCCAGCTAAGACTTGAAAAGACAGAAGCCAATGTCCAAAAGGCCGTTGGCCTAGAAAAGGCCTTCAGTAGAAGAAAGCTTGACAGCAGGAGGTTAGACTGACTGCACACTTGTGGATAAATCAAGTGTTTTATCTAATCTGGTCATCAAGTGAGGCCCGCACGCTACATGCACCGCGCGCTGCCTGCCCTGCGACTCTCGTGACACCGCAGGATGTCTCTCACGAATACAGCGTTTCCCGGTCCTGGGGACACCAAGGGGTGCATAAAAAAGCTGCAACCCTTGGGGTCCCCAGGACCGAGTTTGGGAAATGCAGGACAGAGTTTGGGAACCGTTGCTCTAATACGAGACGCTTGCGGCATTAAGTGATGATTTCTCATATCTCAGAGCCGAAGTTAAGACGCTCATTTTGTCAAACCTATTTAAGTATTCTTGTTTACTCTGAATCTTGTTTTTCATTTTTTCCCTTTATCATTAGAGATCCGGCTACCCCAAATCTGTTTTGGATTATGGAAGAGGCCTAGGCTACAACTAACCCCTCCCCAAATGAAAAAGTAATCGGGAGGGTGGGAGGAACAAGTGCATTATGAGATGTATTAAGGCGATTTAGATGTGCATATAGGCTACCTATATAACTTCTTGTTTTTACATACAACATTGTTTACAAGGACATATATTTCATTTGAATAAATATGTCTACTCAAAGATTAAAGATGTTGCACAAACATCCCTCTCATATTCGCCTAATACTCACATCCAAAATCAAATAATAATTTGCTTGAGCTATTTGGGGAATTTGTTTTGCATTGGCCTATAGCTTCACACGCATTGCTCCCCCTCAAAAATATTTGTATGTATTTATGAAAAACATACATTTTGTGTTCTTTTATCATGTCAGAATCCAACCTGAAACCTCAACAAGCCTCATTTAGGCTACAGTGAGGCCTCCTCTAGTCGTTCTGGGTTAGCAGTGTGTAAACAGTGTGTAAAACTGACTAATTGATCTATTAGCTGCAGAAGAGAAGACAGACACTGGATGAGTTGAGTCCACGCCATTATCCATGCTTTTCTTTCCCTCAGGTATACCGGTATAGTGGTAATCCCATTGCCCATGCATCATTACCTTCAATAATGTTTGGCAGCTTTCCTTTACAACCCCCCGTTTTAATTAACTTTCCGCAAACTATTTAATACACAGCTATAGCCCACATCTTAATGTGTAAGGATCCATCGGTGAGATGCATGTCTATATGGTAAATAATAGACGTATTATTAAACGAGACTAGGGAGATATGGCCTAATGGACGCATCTTGTTTTTTGTTGACTACTTGAGGTCTGTATGAATGTATAATGGAGAAAAATCACACACAATAGCCTAGTAGTCCTAGCAGAGAGCTGTCATCCATGACGCTCACAAAACATGACGCAATATTATCTTGGCAGCACAATGAATTTGCAAAACACGTTTTTTTCATTAAACATTAATACCGGGATCTTTAAATTTGTGTCAATGTTATTCGCCCATCATGCCCAGGCTCAGATTTTTTTAATCAAAACAGTATTCAGAATATGATTCCCCAAGATTAAATTTAGAGAGATTTGCCGAAACATATCTCGCCTGGCTGTATGGACAGATTGCATTGAGTTGGTGATCTGGATGCATAATCTGAAATCACGGTTGACCTTTAATAAAAGAAAACCACGTATCTGAACCGTCAGCAGATGTTAATCACGCACCTTCATTCTATCTGGCCTCGTGGGCAAAAAGTCCCTTTCATTTCTTCTGAAGGGAAGGTTGTCTATATGAAGAGATGGAAATAGATTAATTGTCCTGAATAGTGTGGCAAAGTAGGCCAATTTGATGACACGTATTATATTTTCTAAAAGTGTTTTTTAAGAGTTGATCAAAATGTGTGTCTTCTGCTTATCTATAAGTTACAGAGTAGGTTTTATGTTATTTAAAATTCTCAGCCATAGTCGATAAACAGAATGAAACGTAACAACATTGTTATTACGCAGGCCTCTATGTAGGTCTATTTTGTGTGTGTGGACAACACAATAGGTCTAGGCCTACCTGTATGTTTATAATTTGATTACTAAATGTAAAGTCCATTGTTAAGACCATACCAGCTTAATTCATAAGAGACTGAGAGGAGACGATTGGAATTGAAGATCTCTAAATATTATGTTATTATTGTCATCATAATTCCTCATCACGATATTTCCTAGGGAATTACGCCGAACCCTGTAACATTGAAGTCACACCATTGCATGCATTACCGAGGGGTCCCCCATCCATAGGCCGGGCCTACATTACCGAGGGTTCCCCCATCCCCATCCATAGGCCAGGCCTACAACGTTGACCACAGCTCCTTTCAATAGACCTAATACGAGACACAATACTCTTATTACAAGCTCTAATCCTCCAAATCCGACCTGCAATAACGTTTATTTTTTGGTGTCTTAATGTGCATGCCTCTAAGCTGTGGGTCATTCGCAGCAGGTCACACCGTTATTTTGGTGTATGAGGTAGCATTTTCTTTTGGTCCTCTGATAATGAAGTCAATATCCATCTCAGACTAGGCCCACATTTCTGCATTGCATTTGAGGGTTTTCAACAACATTTTGTTTAAAGGTTTTTTGAGTTTTCTACTGTGGAGTGAGCAATATGCTATGCTGATACTACATGTCATGCCCATAATCATGTAAAAGATAAGCTACAAACTCATCATTTTCTGAAAATAACTGACTTCAAAGTTCCAGTTAGTAGTTAGTAGTTAGTGCTAGCAGTTCTACGCATGATGACCAATTGCTTAGTTTTACTCAAAGGCCTAATACTTGTGCTAATACTCATGTGAATGTTCCCTTGTGGGTTTGATACTACAAATGACCTTTTAATTAACAAAGTAAGTTATTGCAGCGGCTCCCTACACAGGGGACAAAGCAGCATTCATCCCGTACTCCTGCCTCGTTGCTTGTCTGAACAGTAACAAAGTGTTTGATGCCAGAATTGATTAGATAATTACAATGGAGAGATGATGTCCCCTTTCTTCCTGGGCTTGTAACGTTCATTCACGTTCTCTACTGAATGATGACCTTCCAACAACGTTCCAGGATTATTCTCCACGTTAAGAAGAAAACCTTGATCTAGTGCAAAAGTCTCAAAGGTTTTAATTGGCCGATTAAACCAAAGTTAATGTTCTGGAAATAATATTTACACAAAAACGAGGAGTTCTTGAAAAAATTAATTCTTATAAAATATTTCATGAATGGCAAACACAGAATAAACTCACGATTATCTTTGAGATGAACACAACACAATCAACAATTTCTCCAGGTCGACACACACGCAATAGACAATTCCGATTCCAACTCAATAAATCCCACTCTTTTAGCGAACAGAAAGACCAACAACAAGCTAAGTATTTCTCCCCTAAATCAGGGAAAAATAGCACACAACCACAGTTGAAACAATACATACATGTAACAAAATATTGAAATGACACATACGAAATAAATACATTAACAGATGGGGAATCAAATAATAAATACACAAATAAATAAATAAATAACATTGCTACACTACGATTGCCCATTGCATACATCATGAATTGACCATCAGTTCCCATACCGTTGCATTTCAAAGTCTTGCATAAAGTCATCGTCAACACCATAAAAACAACGTTGTGCAAAATCATGGCAGCTTCCACAGTTTGGACAGGGCTCATCGAGCTTTGACTGCAGAGGGCCGCAGTTCCCAGGTGTAAGGTAGGTAGGATGCCCGATTCTCGTCGTCATCCTAAGTCTTTATAGTGCATAGCCTAATACCGGCTAAATAAAAGTCCCACTGTGTAATGACTGCGTGTCCATCAACCTAAGGGGAAGATAGAGAGAGAAAAAGAAAAGCTCGTTATTTATTGATATCTATTACAATATCAATCCTCATAAAGGAACATACCTTCTAATATAAAACCATTAGCCAAATGTAGAAGTATTTGCTTAACTATAGACTGACATATGGCTTCAGGTAATCCAATAACGTAATCACTTCATAGACAAGATCACATATGTAATACCATCAACCTGTGTTAGTATAGAAAAGTTTCAGTACAACTGGTGTAATCCAAATGATTAGATTAGCAGATGGTGGTTAGATGCTTTGTTGAATGATATACAAGTTGAATGTGTGTGTGTGTGTGTGTGAAGGCTCACCTTCCTCACCTCTTCATCACAGGTCTGAAGGCAGTGACCTTGTCATCCTGCAGGGTCACACATGTGTCACTGAGTTCCGAGGGCTCTGTCTCTGCCTTCCCACTGGAGAATCCTAGACAACAACATGAACCACACTCTAGGAAACTTGCTGCAGCCAGGTAATATTGCCTTGTATAGCCACATTTCTGTCAATATATTTTTGATAGTAGCGAAAGAAATATGCATTTCTGAATTGCGTTTCAATATTGTATATCTTTACACTGGTAATTTAACAATTACAATCGTTCAAAATTTAACACAAAGTGTCACAACACGTACATACCTTCTATAGTGGAGTACTGGCATGAGTCTAAGAGCGCAGGATAGGAGGAACAGTGCAGTTGGAGGGCCTTGTGGTTGTAGCTGCCCACACCATAGACCTTAGATTGTAACAAGGGGCCCTCCTGGAAAGGATTCTCAGCGTTGGATATGTTAGGAGGATCCTGGAGGCCCCTGAGGGGCCCACACTGTCCGGTACCAGTCACTGGTAGCCTGGTCCCCTGTAGTTGGCAGTCTCCCAGCATGCTCCCTGTCCGGAGCTCTGGGGCCCCGTGGTGAGCAGAGCCCAGGATGACCCCGGTGGCCGCTGTACGAGCCAGAGACCAGATCCTCGGCTTGTCTCGGTCCGACACCTCGAAGTGTGACAGGGACACAGTGTGAGTGCCCGTGGGGATGGTGGTGGTGGTGGAGGGGGGCTTGGACGTCACCAGTGGATCAAGGAAGTCCGAGGGCATGGCGGGTAGAGAGGGGAGGGTGGGTAGACTCTTGATACAACATTGGAATGAGTGGTGGAAGCTGTTGGGCAAGGAGAGGGAGAGCTCTGAGCTGCAGTCTCTCTTTGGAGGGCCTCCAGGGCCAACACCACCACTGGACATGGACCTGTGGAGGTCATGCTGTTCCTCAGGGCCCCTGGGGGCCATCTTCTCACAGTCACTGTCCAGCTTGTCACAGTCCTCATCCTCCATGTCCTCCAGGTCACTCAGATGAAGGTCTTTCTCATCTTTACACTCACTGGAATCTGAATGAGGAAATATACAGGAATATTAGTGGTGATATTAGGAGTAGAAGCAGTATCATATTCACTGGAATCTGAATTGTCAAATACACACAACATGATATGTGGAATAGTAGTGATATTCAGGAGCAGAAGCTGTCATTTTGATCAATTCACATTTTTAGTTATTGTAGGTGATGTGCAGTTAGATTAACAAGAATTTAAGCTTTCAACCGATATAAGACACTTGTATGTACGTAAATGTTTAATATCCATACTTTTTATGATTATTTATTTGAATTGAGCGCCCTCCAGTTTCACCGGAAGTTGTCTCGCTAGCGGGACGCCTAGTTAAGAGGAAGCAAGCTACTGTAAATCGTTATGCAAAACTCTAAGATGTTTTTTTTATATGCTATGCTAGACGGAAGAGGGAAGAGGATGTGTACCTTTGGTGACACAGTCTTGGTCACTTTTATCCAGGTCGTCCTTCCTGTCGTCCCCAGCCTTATTCTTTGGTGACCAGGTCATCTTGTTCTCCTTCTTTAGCCTCCTCCTGGCGTTGGCGAACCAGGTGGACACTTGGGTGAGGGTCATTTTGGTGATGATGGCCAGCATGATCTTCTCCCCCTTGGTGGGGTAGGGGTTCTTCCTGTGCTCGTACAGCCATGTCTTCAGGGTACTGGTGGTCTCACGTGTGGCATTCTTCCTCCTGGCTGACCCATTGAAGTCCATAGTCCCATACCTGGTAGTAATAGCAGACAACACATTAGCCATTAGCAACATTAGCATATAAGCTCATAAACTATTCACCCAGACCCATGGCACTCCTGGAGTGTTTTCTGAAATATAGACTATACAGTTCTGCTCTAGCTAGCAGTATAGAGCTGCATGGATTGTGTCCTTTTGCTCTGGAAGTGTGAGATTCCATGAATGGAGCGGAGATTACTTTAATGTACGTTTTTACCCATGCATGACAGGGCGCTATATAGCTTTATTACACTAACAAGGAATAGCTGAGCTGATGCACTACAGATAAGGAATGCGTGGGGTACCATACCTGTCATATTGGTACTGGCCCAGTGAGTGGTCATAAGGATAGTAGGTGGCAGGTTGAGTTATGCCAGAATGCAGAGTGCCTGTGCCATCCTTCATTTCATACTGTGGATTCTGAAATAAGAAAACAACTTTATGAAGTACTTAGTTAACTTTATTCCTTGTTCAGTAAGTTAACACATTCACCTGAAATATTATTCTGATTAGTTTTTATTTGACATGTTTCTAAATATTGGAAGCAAAGTTGATGTAAATTGTATGCTACTTTACCCCCTTCCAAATTGAAACATAATAGGCTACTGGTAGCCTGAATATGAGTATTTTTAAAACTGCAAAGTCTATTCGACCCATCCATTAGGCAGGCAGGCTATTCAAAGTCATTTAAATAACGAAATACTTGGGGAGTAATTTTGATCAACATCCATCTTGATCGATCGCATCCCAGCCACCCCCATTCACTATTAGATTCAACGGGATTTACCAGAGATGAGTAGATAGCAGCGGAGGGCTCGGCGCTGTAGGGGAAGTAGCTGGCATAGTTCTGGCTGGCGGCGGCCGCGGCAGCGTATGGCGAGCTATACATCCCTAGTGCCGCGTTGAGCTCCGTCCGTGTGCTGGCCAGGAGCCGGTTCTCGTAGGAAGGGCAGCAGAAGGCAGCAGGAGTCTGGGTACTGCTCGTCCCGTCAGAGACCGACCTGGAAATCGAATCGCAGCAAGTCGTACTGGGGTTTGCCGACACGAAAAACTGCATGAAGAGAATTGTGGAGGATAGACATGTCATTCGTGTTTGACGCATGAGCTCTGTTATCTTCATATCTACAATATATTTTGATATGGTTTTGAGATTACAGGACAATTCAGGTAAAATGGAGACTAGATATGAACGCGTGCTGTGTGTCTGCCTAATTTGATTAACAGTTTTAGAATCGCATTTTACATAATATCCAGGTGAAATTATAGGGTACCATTTTAGAAATAATGTGTTTCAGTTAATTTCGCTTTTTTTTTATATAGAAAAGGAATTCCCAAAGTATTCATACACTGCCTGACTAAGCTACTGTAGGCGACTGAAATGTTGTGAATACAAAGGATCTAAAACTTGTAATACTTTTAGAGGAAAAAAACTTATTTCTAGTTGAATCAAAGTTCTGAGAACTTTTATTGCATTCATTTGTCCAGTTGTCCCCAAACAAATATATTTAAACTATAAATCCGTACGGCTACTTCACGTTTTCTAAATAATAGTTATTGTCAATACCAAATTCAGAGATCTCTCTGATTGAAAGAGAAAGTTGGGAAGGTTCACTGTTAACTTCAAAGCGCAATTAGGCTACACAACGGAGCTATAGCGTCATAATAAACACACGTCTTTTGTCATATCAAAACAACACGTGAGTACATTCATAATTCAATTAAATTGGATCTGTGTTTATGTCTGTCGATATTTTGATTCAACAAAAGCGTCTCCTGAAAATAGCTGTCAATATTTTGAAAGCAACCATTCAGTGCTGCGTCTATATTATAGAGTGAGCTGTTAAAATTAAAATAATGCTAGTTTGTTTACATATTTGTCACATTGAAATTGAGAGAGAAAAAGGCATGTTGATATTGTCTTACCTGTGAAGTTGCATTGTAAGGATATCCAAACTGAGAGAAAGACATAGCTGCTTCTTTTGTTAACATCAGGAATATTCTTCACCCTTGATCGATTGTAACCAATTCTACTTCAAATCCACCTTCTTACACACATTTCCACGCACGGCCTCTCGCTCAATAATAGATGATTGCACTTAGGAGGGAGAGTTGAGGCTGGTACCAACAGCTGCAGATAGATTTATATATGAATAATCCCCCGAAGGAAATGATAAGAAACGGAAATTAAGCGTCATTAAGTACAAAAATTGTTGTTGTATTAGCTGAAGAAGGCTTAAAGGATAACGTAAGACTTTCAAGATATGGACTCTGCTTGTGCTATTATTTGTGCCTCTATAGTTCTTTAGCATTCACCCATGCAAGGGTATCTGTGTGACGTCATTGTAATCCCGGAACGACAGGACAGCAAGGATAGAATAATGTCTTTGCCAATCACATCTAACATCGCGTTTTCTTAAGGTGTTCTGTGCACTCCCCGTGTCCCCTCGGCTTTGTGCAGTAGTCTTCTTCACTTGCTTCACTGATAAGAGTATAAAGGAAAGGGGTTGTTTTGGTACAGTTATGGAACTGTCAGATAGATCAAGGCTCTTGATGCGTATCATGTCCAATTATAAAATAATACCAACTGAAATGACCATTCATTTATTTTGTTATTATTATGCGTAGAATAATATATATTTATTTGGACAATATTTGAACTGAAAGCCTTCAGTTGTGTTTTCTTTCATTTGAGATATCTGATTCTTTGCTGTTTCTTATCAGCATCTTCATCATAGAATAATCATTTTAGTTAGTTAGTCGCATGTGCTCACTTGAACAATAATACATATTTATCCAAACAAAAAAATCTTAATTTGAAAACACTATACCTCACTCACTTACTCTGTCTTCCTTACATTGGGATTTTGGAATTATGAATATTTAAAAGTGAAAAAAGTGAACACCAATGGATGGTCGTGGATTGATCCCGTTTTTTCGACCTTTGTGCGCCTCTATCTGTCTGGTCAGAGGTGTAAGACCGGCTTAATGACGATGATGTTCACATCTTTCTCTATTAGAGAGAGGAGAGGGGGGTGAATCAGTAGGAGAGGATCGGTCCCAGTAGGAGCGGATGGAAAGGCTTTGGCAGGTCAATAGACGAGTGATTGATGCGTGCCTGGAGACCTACGTGACCATTACTCGTAATGCGTAATTGCATCAATTAACAAATGGATACATGCCCTTGTTTAACCAGCGAGTTACACCGTTTCTGAGTCTGAAATGGCACAATATGCCCTATATAGTGTACTACGTTTGACCAGGGCCAATAGGACTCTGGTCAAAAGTAGTGCACTATATAGGGAACAGGGTGGGACGCAACCACAGCGAAACTGTGCCTTTGAGGTAAAACCCGAGAGCTGTGTGGAAGAAAACGACTTGGAAAACCCTGCGGTCTCAACTCTAATTAAATACCAGTGGAAAGGGGGCGACGAGATTGCATTTTAATTGAATGATGCTCAGTTGAAAGTTGTGGAAGAAATATCGCTCCCTCGCTGAGAATAAAATGATACATAATTGTAAGGTTTATTAGAATAAGGAAGTTCATGAATTTCTCTCTCTTTCTCTCCTCACACGCGCAATCGCAATTAAATGTAATTATCACAAGCATTTACGCACGAGCGTAACACACACACACGCACGCGCACGCACGCACGCACGCACGCACACGCACACACACACACACACACACACACACACACACACATTTAATAGCTAAAAATATAATTATTTCTTGATTCAAGTTCAAACTATTTCCTATTGACAATAACAAGACTGACGACTCCCGCTGTCACCAACCAAATGCGATTGG
The DNA here is from genome assembly GCA_030435695.1 of Brachymystax lenok tsinlingensis. NCBI lineage: Eukaryota > Metazoa > Chordata > Actinopteri > Salmoniformes > Salmonidae > Brachymystax > Brachymystax lenok. Next base: position 24,283,484 of record CM059800.1, on the reverse strand, counting down.
CTCCATTCCCTTCTATCTTGGATATGATCGTTGTCATGGTTGATATGAGGGGGATATTTCAATGCCTCTCCACTCAAATGTAATTGCGTGTTTAGTCCCTGGAGATGCGTCTGCGATTACGGGCTTTCTCTTCGAGTGGCGCCAGAGAGCCGCGAGTAAAGATGGATTTTGATCCCTTCAGAGATTCTCCAAGGAGATAAAGTAGGTTGGCAGTGGACACAGTGGTCGAATTGCCCGTGGATACCCTTACAGATGGTTCACAGGTAGTGGGAATGGTCAATTGTATCTTGCTGTACGTTGACCCACTGTCTGAGTATTGAGTGTTGACTGGAGAAGCAGTGGGCATGACAACATTATGTAGAGGAGATGGATAAAGATGCTCTCCTTGATAAGAGAAAGACCAATAGTCCTTTAAAAATAACTGGAACTGTAGGCCTACTGTTGTTAATAGTAATATACAATTACTAATAGAATTTGAATAAATATCACATTTGTGTTTCATACTCAATTTAGTGTGCTATAGCTGAATTATTATCTTTCAGAAGTAAAATCTTGTAGAGATGGGAGATTATTACTCCTCCTCAATTACAGAGGAATATGTGGACATAAGGGGGGCAGAACATGTAGATTGCTTGCTGTGGTCTGTGCTTTTCACAAGGGCATGCATGATGGCCCAAGTGCATATGGACAGCCTCATACATAATGTATTAGGAACAGTCACTGTGGATCTCACTGCATCAGGCCCAAATCAACACTAATTGTAATGGCAAACCTAACTGGCCAGTTTGCAACTGCTCTTTAAAATGCCTCATCTTCATGTTCATTTAGACATGTTTTGAACTGACTATCTGTTAACCTATTTCCTTTACAAATTCCAATAGGAACTTTGTATCTTTGTCAGGGGATTGTAAACAACTTGAATCCCACATCTGACTGTTTTGTTCACATTGCTTGTCAGGTGAATGTGTGTTATGTTCCACTCTTTGCCTATTTTACCTGTGATGACATGGTTGATTTTACAGGACATGAGCATTAGCTCAGGTTCGGACACAGCAACACCATTACTTTGCTGTAGAGACATCAGTCTACCATGTCCTGTCCGATTTCAGCCTCCTGTCTGGAGAAGCACCTTGAAATTTAATCAGAGTTCAAATGAGCTGTTAACACAAACCCATCCACTCCATTCCCTCTCTGTAGGAATGTTTTGGTCCTGATGGAATCTCTTAGGGATGTACAGTAGCATGGTCCCTGCATTAACCCCTTCAGAATATTTAGTGTACAGACTACATTCATCTCCCTCATCCATGGTAGATGTCTACAGTAGCCCTTAAGGGACAAAGTAGATATCCAAGGATGTACTGTAGGCTATGCAGAAGATGCTCTGGTTATTTCAGCCTGGTTCCTGTGGTAAGCACTAAGCAGACTGTTTGAGTTCCAGTTCCTCTTCCCATCAGGATCAGATAGAACACTAAGATAAAGGTTAAGTCAACACAGGGGGCTATATGCCATGCCTCCAAGCCTCCAAGACGTCTCTTCCCACTTAATACATTTCTTATGCTGATTTAATGAAGCTCACAAAGCTTTGCTGGGTTTTCATAAGATATTTCAGTTTTTTTATGAAATGGTAATAAGGCCAGACAGATGGAGAGAGGGAGAACCTGGGGAAGGGATGAGAGCACAAACGTAGAGGTGAGCAATCTCATTAAGATGGATTGATATATCCCCATGAATCCACACCCCACTCACTAGTGATCCTACCCTGAATTATTACACACACACCTCATCCGGGGTGTGTTATTACTGCTGCTAAATTATCCAAAATGGAAAGAAAAGTCCTAAAAATTGTAATGAGAAGTGCTCAGATGATCAGGGGCCATACACACCAGTGCCCACTTAAATCATCTTGAGGGCCTAGTGACCCCATTGACCTGCACACAGTGGGAATCATTCAATCTTTATTAACCCAGGGAGGTAGGGAGAATAACATATTTGCATCATTATTTCAATAAAGCAATATAGAAGATATACCTAGGTAGAGAAGAGACACACACAGTTGTTGTCTGTGTGATTGTAAGAATAGGCCCAGTTAGGGCTGCCCAGATGCTACAGACACTCCCTCTGTCCCTCTACAAATCACCATATAACCTCTGCAAGAACATTCTTTAGGATCGGGATCCATGTCTTTGCAGTCACTAGTATAGCATAGCAGTACTATAAACTGCACATCCCAATGACCCAAGTCACTACTCTGGTTCTCCTGGGACTGTGTGTGTGTGTGTGTGTGTGTGTATGAGTGTGTGTGTGTGAGTTCGTGTGTGAGATAGTGTGTGTATGAGTTTGAGCGTGTGAGTGTGTGTGTGTGTAGGCTGTCTGGGCCTGGCAGAGGCCTCTGGAGGCTGTGCTGTAAAGCTATCATCAGTGGTGGTGTCAGGGATTTGTAGCTTGTCACTGAGAGAGCTTCCTGTGACTCTGGGAAAGAACTGCTTATTGAGAGCCTTGCTCAGTGCAGTGTGTGTGTGTGTTTACTTTGTCTTTGAGGTATCTGGCTGTGTCTACGTAAGGTTGTTGTTGTGTGTGTGTGTGTTGACTGGAAGTTGGTATACGTCATATAGAGTCTTTACTTCTTAGGGCCTCTGGCTGTCTTTGTGTGTTTGTTTTCAGAGGGTGTATACAGCACATGTCTATTGGGTGTGCCAGTGCTTCTGTGTTGGCATTGTGTGTGTGTATCTCCGTAAATGTCCCAAAGTTCATGTTTGGGCATGCCGCATATGTTCAATCTATTTTTGTCCACACACCGTGTGCAGTGCATGTCCTTATTGGCCAAGTGTAGCTGCATCTCTGTTGCTATGCATGTGGTTGTGTATGTGTGGTCCAGAGGAGGCTGGTGGAAGGCGCTAAAGGAGGACAGGCTCATTGTGATGGCTGGAATGGAATCAACAGAACAGATCAAACATGTGGTTTCCATATGACTGAGCTGTTTGATAACGTTCAATTTATTCCATTCCAGACATTACAATAAGCCTGTCCTCCTATAGCTCCTCCCACCAGCCTCCTCTGGTGTGGTCTCTCCTAAGATGGCTGCTGGTTCTGGAATGAACTTTCCCCCACGGCAGAGGGCCAGCAGCAGCCAGGAAGGAGAAGTGCATCATGGTCCAGCTCTCTGGCCCACTGAGGAAGGCAGGGAGACGCTTCTCATTGCTGGCTCTCCATTACCCTTCACACTACAGCCACGGCTGTTAACACTATAGGAGCCATGGTACACATTAAAGTTGTTGCTATCTTTTACTTTTTGAATGTCAATATTTCAGAGAATCTACGGAACGTGATAAATTGCAGGAGTATATTGATGGAATCAGTTACTGTATCTACATTTAGGTACGACAGACATAAAATTGTCACTTTTCTCCTCAAAGACATGAATTCTATCCTATCCTTCTTTGAAGGTGAAGCTCAATGGGGTGAGCTGTTTACCTCTGTCCTCTGTCCAGTACTTCCATCAGGAGTATGATGAGTTGGGATGAGTGGAGGTAGTTCAGTGCAGTCTGGCCAGGGCTGGGTCTTGTTGGTTTGCTGTGTCTACTGAACTAAACTCCCTATTCCTCTGCAGCTGCCTCTGCTCCACTGAGAGAGAGAGGGGCCCCATCTGGTCCTGGTTGAGGGTGGTTAAGTGAGAAGTGGTGCCAATATAAATAGCTGTGCATGATGTTTGTTTGCATAAATAGTTTTGAAAGGCTTCACTGGGAGTTTTGGGGCAGTTTACCAAGGAAAAGTGGCTAGCCGCCTGAGGGGAAATAATCCTCGCTTGAGCTGACAGTTAGATTTGAGACTGTTCTTTTTTCAGAAATATTGTTTTGGGTTTCTTCATTCGTCTGGTTCCAGGAAGAGATGGACCGTGAACTCTTCAGAAGAGGCTGTGTGTGCTTAGAATGTGGGACGTGACAATAGACACTGATCGACTCATTCTCTTCTCATGCAGTGAGGCAGTGTTTGCTTCAATAACATCACTGATGTACTTTAAAAACCTCTTAAGGATCCAACCATTTTTTTCAATTTTCTCCTAAAATGACATACCCAAATCTAACTGCCTGTAGCTCAGGACCTGAAGCAAGGATATGCATTTTCAAATCAAATTAAACTTTATTTGTCACATGCGCCGAATACAACAAGTGTAGACCTTACCGTGAAATGCTTACTTACAAGCCCTTAACCAACAGTGCAGTTCAAGAAGAGTTAAGAAAATATTTACCAAATAAACTAAAGTGGGGTCAATGTAATAGTCTGGTGGCCATTTGATTAACTGTTCAGCAGTCTTATGGCTTGGGGGTAGGAACTGTTGAGGAGCTTTTTGGTCCTCGACTTTGTGCTCCGGTACCGTTTGTCGTGTGGTAGCAGAGAAAACAGTCTATGACTTGGGTGGCTGGAGTCTCTGACAATTTCATGGGCTTTCCTCTGACACCGCCTATTATATAGGTCCTGGCTTGAAGGAAGCTTGGCCCCAGTGATGTACTGGGCGGTACGCACTACCTTCTGTGGGGCCTTGCGGTCAGATGCCGAGCAGTTGGCATACCAGGCAATGATGCAACCGGTCAGGATGCTCTCGATGGTGCAGCTGTATAACCTTTTGAGGATCTGGGGACCCATGCCAATTTCTTTCAGTCTCCTGAGGGGAGACTGATACCATTTCTTGATACCATTTGAAAGGAAACACTTTGAAGTTTGTGGAAATGTATAATTAAAGTAGGAGAGTATTAGATCTGGTAAAAGACAATATTTATTTTTTATATTTTTTACCATCATCTTTGAAATGCAAGAGAAAGGCCATAATGCATTATTCCAGCCCAGGCGCAATTTAGATTTTAGACACTAGATGGTAGCAGTGTATGTGCAAAGTTTTAGACTGATCCAATGAACCATTGCATATCTGTTCAAAATGTTGTATCAAGACTGCCCAAGTGTGCCTAATTGGGTTATTAATACATTTTCAAGTTTGTAATTGTGCACTCTCCTCAAACAATAGCATGCTATTATTTCACTGTAATAGCTACTGTAAATTGGACAGTGCAGTTAAATTAACAAGAATTTAAGCTTTCTACCCATATCAGATATGTCTATGTTCTGGGATTTTTTTGTTGTTGTTGTTACTTACAACCTCATGCTATTCACATTAGCCTACATCAGCTCAACCGTCCCGCGGGGGACACCGATCCCATAGAGGTACTTTAACACATGCTAGAAACTTCCATAAAAAAGGTAAGGGCAATGTAAGAAAACATTTTATTTTCCTAAAAGAGAGTTCAGGTCCCTTCTTTTCCCTTTTGATTTTGGTTTCGAGGTTGAGACACACCAAAGGAAGGAAAACACAGAGTTATGTAGTGATGTGAATTAGGCTTGAGTTACACAGGAGAAACATGTAGGCAGAGATTTATCTTCCATTATCACGACACACATTTTTGTTTAGATTTTCTTTTGTGGTTTTGAAAAATGTACAAGACACCCAATTGGTAGTCATCATCACTTTGCTGTGGTTATTTTACTGGTCTGAGAAAACTGACCTGATTGCTTTCATGTGCAGGTAAGTGTGCCGGCTCAGGGCTAACTGCTACCAGACCAACAGAGTCCTGTGAAGGCCCTATGTAGACACCCAAGCTCCAGCATCAGCCTTAAACCCCAGCCCTCTACCCAAGCCATGTCAGCCCCAGCCCCAGGCCTAAACACCAGCCCCAGCCCTATACCTCAGCCATGTCCTCAGCCCCAGCCCTGTCCTCACCTCCAGCCCTATACTCAGCCCAAACACTATACCCCAGCCCTATACTCAGCCCCAGCCCTATACTCAGCCCCAGCCCTATATTCAGCCCCAGCACTATACTCAGCCCCAGCACTATACTCAGCCCCAGCACTATACTCAGCCCCAGCACGGTCCTCACCTCCAGCCCTATACTCAGCCCAGCCCTATACTCAGCCCCAACACTATACTCAGCCCCAGCCCTATACTCAGCCCCAGCCCCAGCCCTGTCCTCACCTCCAGCCCTATACTCAGCCCCAGCACCATATTCAGCCCTAGCCCTATACTCAGCCCCAGACCTATACCCCAGTCCCAACACTATACTCAGCCCCAGCCCTGTCCTCACCTCCAGCCCTATACTCATCCCAGCACTATACTCAGCCCCAGCACTATACTCAGCCCTAGCCCTATACTCAGCCCCAGCACTATACTCAGCCCCAGCACTATATTCAGCCCTAGCCCTATACTCAGCCCCAGCACTATACTCAGCCCTAGCCCTATACTCAGCCCCAGCACTATACTCAGCCCCAGCACTATACTCAGCCCCAGCCCTATACTCAGCCCCAGCACTATACTCAGCCCCAGCACTATACTCAGCCCCAGCCCTGTCCTCACCACCAGCCCTATACTCAGCCCCAACACTATACCCCAGCCCCAGCACTATACTCAGCCCTAGCCCTATACACAGCCCCAGCACTATACTCAGCCCCAACACTACACCCCAGCCCCAGCACTATACTCAGTCCTAGCCCTATACTTAGCCCCAGCCCTATACCCCAGCACTGTCCTCAGCCCCAGTGCTATACTCCAGCCCTATATCCAAGCCCTGTCCTCAGCCCCAGTGCTATACTCCAGCCCTATACCCAAGCCCTGTCCTCAGCCCCAGTGCTATACTCCAGCCCTATACCCCAGCCCTGTCCTCAGCCCCAGTGCTATACTCCAGCCCTATACCCAAGCCCTGTCCTCAGCCCCAGTGCTATACTCCAGCCCTATACCCCAGCCCTGTCCTCAGCCCCAGTGCTATACTCCAGCCCTATACCCAAGCCCTGTCCTCAGCCACAGTGCTATACTCCAGCCCTATAACCAAGCCCTGTCCTCAACCCAAGGCTATACCCCAGCCCTATAGCCCAGCCCTGTCCTCAGCTACAGTGCTATACTCCAGCCCTTTACCCCAGCCCTATACCCAAGTCCTGTCCTCAGCCCCAGTGTATACCCCAGCCCTATACCCCAGCACTGTCCTCAGCCCAAGGCTATACCCCAGCCCTATACCCCAGCACTGTCCTCAGCCCAGTGCTATACTCTAGCCCTATTCCCCAGCCATTGCCCTGCAGGATGAAACAGCATTTCCACCAATGACAGTTGAATCGGCCAGGCCTCTGGTCCTGGTTTGCTGCACACAGGCACAGGAGGTTCCTCCATGGTTGACTTCAAACTCAATCCAGATGGTGCTAAAAATATTCCCTCCTCTGCTCCTCCACACATTTGTTCCTCTTCGTCTCCTACTTGTCTCCCCCCACGTCATGTCAACCCACAGAACTTAATGATGCTTTATTTCCATGTTTTTTGACAAAGGCCTGACTCCCTACTCTTGTCCCCCCTATAAGCTAATGGGTCTGGTCTTTAGGATCTTTACCCACTTGTGTCTGATCACCATTCCTCTCCAAGACAACCTGATCTGCTGCCTATAGTAGTCTGGGATTTATATCATGGCTGACATCTGGGATGAGCTAATCACATGTGCTCTGCTCAACTGGAATGATTTGGAAACAAAGCCTGAATTTCTGAGGATTTTACGTCTACCAGTACAGTTTTATTGTTACTAAAAGAGTCACTCTAAACCTCATGCTTTAAAATGTTCAGACAAAAGTGAGAACTTCTTGCCATAAAATGACACCAGTTTGCATATCACTCCACATGCCCAATGTGTCTAGCTGGAGGTTAGCAGGGAGAATAGGCCAATTCTGTCTAATTCTGAACAGAATACTGGCATGGTTCTATGCTAATGAAATCCAGCAGGACTGTCATTCCTTTGTCTCAGAACAATGTTATGCATTTTCCCTTCCCCAGTCTCTGCTACAGTTCAGTCAGATTGCCACTTGGACATGGTTATTTCATTTCAGTTACATTTTTCCATTCAAATCACATGCGCTATCTACAACAAGGCCTGACCAAAGTTATTTCCCTCCCTCCACCGTTTTTCAAATCTGGATCTGCCTAAAAATGGAGGGCTCCTTTAAATCCATCCAACTTAGAAGCAGATGTTACGTAGCTGCCAACATCAAAAGGTCTTGCTAAATGTAAGAAAGGTGAAATCATATACCTTTGATGCCGGGGTTTCTGGTTATTGTAAAGTAGTTTCTGAACATCGGTTTCTAGCCTGAACCCTGACCTTGGCCTCAAAGCAAATACATCATCAGATTTCAAAACCAGCTTCAGCTTTTGGTTGTTAGTGCTAATTTCTGATTTGCAGATTGTCAAGCTTACTTTGTAGAGACCAGGGGTTGGATCGGATCTCAAGGCCCCCCTGCTCTATTTGCAATGGCTGTATCCAAATAAGAGGGGGTCTCCTCGAAATGCAATACCGCTGCTTTTAACATTATTCTGTTCAATATATTTTCCTCTTCTGAAGTTAAGAGATCTAGTTGGTAGACATTTATGTCCATTTATCTCAAGGATAGGAGCATATTAATGGACAATTGGGTGAAGAGAGAGAGAGAGAGAGAGAGAGAGAGAGAGAGAGAGAGAGAGAGAGAGAGAGAGAGAGAGAGAAGGAAGGAAGGAAGGAAGGAGGGGGGAGAGAGAGAAGGAGGGGGAAGATAGAGAAGGAGGGGGAGAGAAAAGGAGGGAGAGAGAGAGAGAGAGAGGGGGAAGGAGGAGAGAGAGAGAGGGAAGGAATGAAGGAGGAGAGAGAGAGAGAGGGAAGGAATGAAGGAGGAGAGAGCGAAGGAAGGAGGGGGAGAGAAGGAGGGACAGAAGGAGGGAGAGAGAGAGAGAAGGAGGGAGAGAGAGAGAGAAGGAGGGAGGGAGAGAGAGAGAAGGAGGGAGAGAGAGAGAGAGAAGGTGGGAGAGAGAGAGAGAGAAGGAGAGATGAGGAAGAAAGAGAGGTAGGGAGAGAGAAGAAAAGATGAATGGAGAGAGGGAGAGAGGTGCAAGGGAGAGTACCTAGCATTCCTCTGAAATATATGGTGAATGAAGTTCCTTCAACAAGTGTCATGTTTACCTAGCTCATGGGAAAGCGGGTAACCCGCTTAAATTCCAAGTGTCAAACACCACTGTCACCCAGAGGTGTTGAGAGTAAACAGATAGAGTTACCTTGGGGCTACTTGGTAGTGCAGAGTAAACAGATAGAGTTACCTTGGGGCTACTTGGTAGTGCAGAGTAAACAGATAGAGTTACCTTGGGGCTACTTGGTAGGGGGAACACGACACACAGCCATGATGTAGACATGCATCATGCATCACACAGACCGACTGGGACATTTTCTAAAAGAATCGTACAGCAACAGGAAATGTGAATTATTATGTTGATTATAATTAATGGACATTTGTGAAGGGGTCGATACATTTTTTGGCAAACTAAGTCTGAAATTTAACAGTGGAAATGACGCCTTTTTAAAACTCAAGTACGCTACAAATGTGCATTTCCTGCTGTGCAGGAAAATCCTCAGCAACACAAGAGTGTATCACCAGGGCTGTGTTACAAATAATACCCTATCCCCTATATAATACCTCCCTTTTGATCAGAGCCCTGTGGGCCCTGTAGTGCACTACATAGGGCATAGGGTGCTATTTGGGACATAGACCAGGGTTCTAGCAGAAAGTGGAGGCAGGAACTAGCTGGTAATACTATGTCCTGTGTTCTGCTGTGTTCTGCACATGGTCCCCCTGTGTCTATGTCGGATCCTACCATGGACTTTTTACTTTTTACTTGCTGAGATTTATGTTCTATGCTGACTACAGTCTGTCTCTCCTTGGTCGGATGCTGCTCAGTATGTCTGGAGTGTTCATGGTGTGCTGACTGTGGTACGGTGTGTGTGTGTGTGTGTGCCTCTCTGTGCATGGTACATGTGTGTATGTGTGAGTGTGTTTGACCTCTGTCAATGTGAGTGCAGAGGGAGAGGAGAGGAGAGCTGCACCACTGTGCTGTGCGGTCCTCTAATCTGTTCACTTAGCCCGGGCTTTGGAGCTTGCTGTGCTTCACTACATCTCAAGCTCCCTCATCACAAACTCCTGGCACTGACCCCACTCAGCCTAGAGACTGTACTCTGTGTGCTTTTATACAGGCCTCTGTGTGGGTTCAGCCAGACTAGACTGTCTCTGTGTATGTTTAGTGTAGCCTTGCCTGGCCTCTGTGTGGGTTCAGCTAGGCTAGAAGGTCTCTGTGTGTGTTTAGCCTGGCCTCTGTGTGCGTTCAGCAAGACTAGACTGTCTCTGTGTGTGTTTAGCCTGGCCTGGCCTCTATTCACTGTGAATCAGTCCACTCTTGGCTCTGTATTTGGTTCATGAGTCTAACAGAGATCCACATGTTCATTTGATTGAGTCACACATACTGTATGTATGTACAGCTTTATGAACACTAGCCACAGTATAACATTTTTGGATTGTATTTTATGGCTTGTAATATGGCTGGAACTTCAATCTGTAAAATGAGCAACAGACTTGAATCTGAGTTCTACCCATTGTAGGAATACTGACCATTGTGTTACTTTGTGGTTTCATCACATGGGGAGAATCAATCTGAAAATCCCATTATTTCTGTCGGGTCTGGTCAGCAGTGTGTTGCATGCCTAGTTTGTTCTCTGCTGCTGGGGAATTACTTCCTCCTCCCATCCAGCCTCCCTCATCGCAGAAAAGGCCTCCAACATGATCAATAAGTAAAGGGCAGCGTAATTCTAAAATGTAAAGATTTTTCTTTAGAGGACTGGGACTCCAGTCTGAGATTACAGAGCAGCTCTTTGTTAGGCTGACAGGGCAGAGGAGAGGACTGATGAAGCCTTACAGAAGAACTAGGAAGGAGATCCCATCCCAGCCTGTGAATATTTTACTCCACAGTGGACCGAGAGAAACCTACCCACCTTGTGTACTCCAACAGTCTTTAATTCATCAAAGCAGGCCTTTACATGAAAGGGCTGGTTAAACTTTGATGGAGGGTGAATAAGGAGAGATGTGTAGACAGATAGATGGTTAGAAAGGCAGGCAGACAGACAGACAGACAGACAGACAGACTGACAAACAGAGACACATTTTGGAAAACTCTCATATTGCCTGGTCTGGTCAGAAATTCATTATGTTTTGACATAATCACTTGAACATGAATGGTCAGGACGGTAGATAATGATGATCAATGACTCTTGTGATAATTGTTGGGGTTACCCCTAATATCCTACGGTCCATGTTCCTGTAGTTATCGTTGTGTTTACTGAGATATAGACAGCCATTCCTCAGATGTTTCACTGACAGGTATGTCAGACTCACAGCCCAGAGGATTGTGGAAACCAACTACATGTCTCTCACTCACTTCACTAATTATGCAAGCGCCTCAATCACTTACTCAATTTGACATTTTAATATCAAAAAGTACTGAGGACTTGAAGTACTTTCCCCCTTAATACACTTGACTCAGTGAGTTTATCAGTCGTGTTAAAAGTCTATGGAAATAGTGCATTAAAGGCCTCTGAGCCTGTGGATCCCTGTTTATTATTTTATTTTAGCTGTCAGAATCGAAGGTAACCTGAAACCAAGCACTTGGTGCACAGTAGACAGGACTAATGATGAGATGGTTTAATCTTGAAGTGTCAAATAGCCCCATTTTGTATCCTGTGTGTGTGCGCGCGTATGTGCATGTGCATATGTCCTTGCAAGCATGCATGTATGCCTGCGTGTGCTTCCGTATGTGTTTCAGACCGTTGATGGAGAGTCATTGGGGACAGACCTGGGTCTGAGGCTGAGACAGTAGCCTCATAGCCCCTGGTCCCCCTTAGGGTGTGGGGGTCCTTGCCCCAGGCTTATCACTTCACACGCTGCAAGCTCTGACTGTCGCTTCCTGAACCCCCTCACCCTCCTTCTCACCCCCCCGTCACGCCTCTTCCTCATTGGGCTGTCTGCACGCTGGTTTGGTGTGTGTGTTTGGGGTGCTCCTCCATGCAGGATGCAGGGTCTGTGTTCCAACCGTGGTCAGATAGCAGGGCTGTGATGACCTCTGCCGTGTATGATAACCTCTACTGAGTTCTGCCCCGCCAGCTGACATGGACCAGATGTCATTCTGACCCTATCTCCTTGGGAACGGGGAAAGGGAACAGGAAAGACGGGGGGGCTAACTGTCAACACTGGACGGTTCCTGGGATGGTGTGATGTGATGCTGCAAAACACACATATGAGCTGAGGTAAATGTAGTGAGGCAGGCATTTTGAGCTGCTAGTCTGTTTTTGTAACTTTGCCAATGGCAGTGGTGTTGTTGAATCATTTTATATTATACACTCTCAACCCTAACAAGGTGTTTGAAAACATTTACCCACCCTCTCCCCCCAGCCATATTACCCACAATATCAGAATGAATGTCGTTGGAGAAGGCATGGCCGCCAATTCTAACCCCCCTCACACGCCAGCCTCCTGGGGTGCAGGGCCACATAGAGGGGACCTTAGTGCCCGTGATCTCATTATCATTCTGACCCAATGGTGAGAAGAGGAGGCACAGCGCCTTCCCAGTGCAGGACAGACAGGTCACCCTCAACACACACTGCACTGAGCAAGGCTCTCCACACAGTCAGGCCAGTCAGGAGATGTGGATGCTGGGAGACAGAGGCCAGTGGCCTCCCCTGACCCACACTTCCTCCAGGGAGATAGCCAGACCTCTGGTAACTGTCAGGGTGTCTTCCAGACCTCCACACCAGACCCCTGGGATGCCCGCCACGGTGGGAATTCTGCCTTCTCTTTCTTTCTCTCTCCACACACAACCCTCCTGCTTTCTTTCTCTCCCCGCTTCTGCTTTCCCCTCAGTCGAGATGAATGAAAACCAGGCCTGAGGGGAAAGAGTGTTCCTCGTCCTCCTCATCTTCCTCCTCCTCCTCCTCCTCCCACTTCCTCCCCTCCTCCTCATCCTCTTCCTCCTCCTCCTCACTTCTTTCTCATAACCCCTCCCTCCCCCCCTTTCTCTCTCAGCTGGTGGGTCGATAGTGTTAATTGGCCGCTCCGTCACCAGTGTATTGATTGTGACCACTAATAAAAGGGCTATTGATTGGCACTTTGTTTAACACTGGCCCGTGTGGTTTGTCCTGCCCTCTAATGCTCTTCCTACAGCAACAATTTCCTGTTCCCCTCTTTCTTAATGTCATAAATTATGTCAGTTGATTAGGGAGATTTTTCTTCCCCCTCTTTCCTCTTATTTTCCTGAATGAATGCAGAGAGGATTTTGAGGAGTTGGAAATCCTCAAACAGTTGAGAACATGGACCTGAGAGCTGATAGTGATGAACGCACGCTGTGGTTGTTTGTGGTGTATCACACAGAACAGAAATGTCTGTCTGAAACAAACAACGTCCTGTTCCTGTTCCACAGTGACTTCCTGCTTCCTGTGCTGATGTCACTGGAGAAACTAGGCCCTCCTCACTTTGAGTTTTAATGTGTCTATACATT